>QKQZ01043162.1:0-18310 GCA_003595255.1 Solenopsis fugax | reverse complement strand
TACTATGCCACCTCTCACAAGCGACGATAATCATACAAAAAAGTTAAGAGATGCTCACCCACGGTTGTTCCGCCGTCGCCTGATGCCTCTCCCTGGCCTCCTCCTTCTCTACCGTTTCTTCGTTGTTTATCCTGTCCTTTTATGGCACACACAATACTTGTCCGCACAAAACGCACTAACTTCGATCACGCGTAATCATTAGAGTACAACGGTCGCACGACACTTTACACGATACTCCCGTTAATCTCGATATTAATCGGCACGCGACGCGCACATTACACAATCCTAAGGGACACGATTGTACATGTTCTCACATCGTGGGGGTTGGAAAGATATGAGATAACCCGAGAGAAGTACCGTCTTGCGTGTGTAAGAGAAACTATGATTTACAATCTTTGTAACTTTCCAAAACGGTTAAGTTTGCCGACTGACCGAGCGACAGATTTTGATCGAGTAAATCTTTGCGAGATACGAGCTTTCGCTACTTACCACCGTAAGGTCGAACATTGTCATATTCGTTTCATGATCGAGATATGTTGCTCGTTATAACGATAATTTACAAATTAACAGCGGCATCGTACCCGTCGTCACCGCTCGACACCGTCCGTAAATTTCCACTTATAACGGACCGAAAACATGGTTGCCAACATTACGTGTTGCCAACGACGCGACACGAATTGCACCGAACAGTTAAATGAGGCGCGACAAACCGTTCAAAAATATGCAAACTAATTCCAATATTGCACGTGCAATAACTTTCGAATGTGTAATTTCCACGAGACACGCGTTGAATAAACAATCGTATACATCAATTTTCCGAGTTATTTGAGCACTCAGTCCGTGTGTTGAGGCTGGTTTTATCACGATAGGTTAATCGGAGTTGGTAAGGTTGGTCCAGATTCCCCGCGCGTGTTTGAACTGCAAATAAATACATAACATATCTGTATTGAAAGGATTGTGCAACCCTTTCAATTTAGATACAATTTTATAACTTAATTACTTTTTCTGTATAGTGTTATCCAATTTATAATAATTTACATTATTTGAGAATTGTCATAAAAAAAATTTGTATAAGCATAACATAAATAATACGTAAATAATTCACGTAAATTTCAAGATTATGTTTAGATGGATTATTTACATTATACTTACACAAATCTTTTTTATGACAATTCTCAAACAATGTAAATTATTATAAATTGGATACCACTATTGTACAGAAAAAGTAATTAAGTTATAAAATTGTAAATACATACATCTAACTTTAATATTGATAAAATAAAAATATATAATATTAAAAGTAAAATATATAAAAGTAAAAAGAGTGAAATATAATTTTCTCTATTTCTGATGGAATCTGAGTCTTCTATGACTGATTACTGTTTACAAAGATGGCACGTAAAAACTACACTGTTAAAAATCAACAGCAAAATTAATGTAATATAGTGGAAGTAAATTTCAAATAGATACATTAAGAAACATTAAATGTTATAAAAAGTGCATTAAATTTCATGCATATATTTTTCAATTATAGATACATTTTTAATGTACTTTAAATTTAATAGTAGTACGCAAGGTAGACTCCAATGAAATAAATTAAGTATAATGTTTAGTGCCAATTAAGAGCCGAACACTAGATCTTCGTGTGTGAATCAATATATTGTTCTTCAAAATTTTTACATACGTTTCGGTCCTAAGATTTGGACCATCCTCAGTGTCACAGTAAAAATTTCGGTAAAATTGTTAGTGGAATATGTTAATTTTCTCGCTAGCTGGTTGTCCTCCCTTCACATCATGCTCATACTTTCCAGTTATCCACGATATTTTCAAATCGGTGTTCGGTAAAGAGCGTGTGATGTGAACGGTATGGAAAACGAAATAACACTGTGAACACTGAACGAAACTTACTGTGACACTGAGGATGGTCCAAATCTTAGAACCAAAACATATGTAAAAATTTTGAAGAACAATATATTGATTCACACACGAAGATCTAGTGTTAGGCTCTTAATTGGCACTAAACATTATACTTAATTTAAATTTAATGTTTAACTTAAAAATACATTGAATTTCATGGTATTTTTAATAGTGTAGTTTACATAATTTACACATTGCATACACTTAATGTGAATTATTTATATTTTACGTATAAATGCCTAATTCTATTGTAAATAAAAAGGGCAATATGATATACTAATAGAAAATTTTTTTAAAAGAAAAAAATATATTTTTTAAAAACCATATCTTTTGATGCAAGTATTTATTTGTTCTGTTTAAGTAAAAATATTTATTTTTAATATATGTAAACACTGGTTGCATTCGATACTATGATTGTTCACTGAGCGGCTTATGCTCAAAATTTCTACACCTCCAGATAACTTTATCCATAAGATATCTCCCAAAGAATATGATAATTTTTATTGAAATTCTAGTACATTTTGTATTGAAAGATAGTAATATGAAGAATACTATTAGAGATCTGTAACTAGAAATTTTAATGAAGAAAACGAATTTTTATTTAATTGACGAATATCTTTATCTAGAAAATAGCTATTGGGAGGATATCGGGAGGATAAAGAAATCGGATATAATGAGTAATCAGTAGATGAATGTGATTGAATCTTACCTTTAGATCCAATCAATAATATTAAATTACTACTTATAATTAGCTGCTCAGTGAGCAATTGTAGTACTGAATACACCCACTGTATGCTGCGCCGAATTACTGAACATTTGCCCTTCCTTGAATTTGATAACTGATTTCGGGTAGATTTATTATTGCGTTTGCACTTTGCCTTGTAGATTCACTAATATAATTAATATTACGTTTATAATTGTAAAAATATTAATAAATTGAAGTCTTCTAATTGTATAAATATTAACAAAATAAGGCTTGCGGTCTTTTGGTTGCGGTTGTAGTACGCACAATCGCAGAAAATCGCAAGCCGCAGAAAACCGCAAACCGCAGAAAATCGTAAACCGAAGAAAACCGCAGTGGTTGCCCATATTTTAAATTAACATTTAGAAATGTTTCCTACTTGGAATTTGGTCATCAGTCTTTATATATTACTAAAAAAAAATAATTATGACGGTGTTTTTAACAAATGATTGATTAGTTATTTCATTTAAAAGAATTATTAAATACGTCTATAATACTCATTTAATTTAAAATTTTCCTTCGCGATCAAAGAAATTTGGGTAGATAAATTTTTTATCATTCCTTTTTGCAAAATTTTTGCCTGATTTATAATTTAATTTTTAAAATTATGTGTGTATGAAAGAGAATTTAATAAATCAGTAATTATAAATAGTTTTAATAAGAAAATGTGATTAAAATCAGAGTGCACAAAGTGTAGCGTTTCATTATTTTGATTTATTAAAATTACAATTTTATTTTTCTCGAAATTGAAAGATTGATTTTAATAAATATCATGAATTCGCGATTAAAGTATGAAAATAAATAATTTAAAGAATTTTCTACTAAATGTCGATATAAGAAACACATCCTATTAAAAATTGATATTTTATATCTCTCATAAAATATCGATTTATACATGTACAAATACTTGCACGCAAAAGAAGCAATTATTTATTGTTTTATTGTGATAGTGTATCAAGGTGTTATGTTAGCTTTTATCATATTTCAGGTGCGCGAATGATGTATCGATACCTACCGAAATCGGTGGGTCTCAGGCGTATCACTTTGCACAAATCAATGTCGCAGGGCGATAAGATGTATCTGTTGATTTGCGAGTGCTCGCAGCTGCAAGACAATCTATCCGCTGCGGCGATACTTCTGCCGGCACTTCGTGCACGCCTGTGCGGGTACACCGGGCTTTACAGACCCTCCGTGTGCTTCTGATTCCTCACCCGGTTGCTAGAGTCTGCGAGGAACATCCTTTCGAATCGCATTACGTATAACTCTGCAGAAAAATCTGAAAGAAATGGTATCGTATCAAATTCCAGTGCTTTACTTCACGATTCTATTTATAACTAAATGCATTGATATCGATACCTCTCTCAGTGTTAATAGAGAGGTGATACCGACGAATATCAATTAATGTCATTCTATTTTTAATAACGGCTTATTTCGATTACAGGAACATAACTAATGCCATAGCGGGATACGCTAATTTGCAGGAACCGAAGAATATATCGTCGCAAACTTTGTTAACAAACGAGACACTGTGATTTCTTATCATACTACCTATTATAAGAAGCGCAACTTCGTATACGCTTTAGACCAGTCTCGTCGATGATCGACGAAACGGCCTGCATGCTCGATTAGATATGCAACTGGACCTATTTGTATTTTTCGACTTTACTATCTCGTTCCTTACGCAAGCGAGCATTGCCCAAGTAGGATCACCGAACAAAGCTGAAATGAGATGTATAGCAATAAAATCGACAGGCTGCAGAAAGTATATTGTATAATAAATACATAATATAAAATAATATAAAAGGGGTGTCCGATTCATCTCCTACAGATGAAAGCGCCAAGGATCCTCGATAATTAGTTTCCTGGAAGATGTGGGATCATTCCATGAGCCGAGACATGGAAAAAGATAACGTATGTTGCCGATTAGAGATGTTTGGTCATCCTACGGGCATCGCAATTCACAAGCATAACGGATAATATACGCAACATACTTTTACTACTATTGATAACTATCGAATAATCGCTAATTACATATCATACTCGATAAACTGTGATATTTGAACCAGCGGCGTATATATCACAATGGGAAACTCCTCTTGAAACCTACTCTTGAAATCAATTTAGATGACTTAGGCACAAGGTAGTGGAACTTTGAAGGCCAACGTAGAACGTAACTTCAAGTCTTTTATCGATTATCTTCATATTTGATATTATATATCCGTATACACGGATTATGCTCGCGAAATTTGGTCGGCAACTATGTGACGTATGTGAGTAAACTATATTTTTCAAAATGTAAATAGCATATATTTCATTTCTACATATAATACTCTCTCATTTAAAATAAAAAATATAAATTTTATGTGTATATCTTTGTTCACAAGTAATAATTTTACCATATCTGATGGAATAGACAAAATATAAAATATGTAAGTATATTTGTTAACTTATAGAATTTAATGATCCTTGTCTTAATTAGTCTTTCTTACTGAAACTATATTTTTAAAAATATGTAACCATGTAGAAATAATTTCGAGAATAATATATTTATAGCTTCATTTAATTAAATTCAAGAATTTGTATTTTACTCACATGCAATCTAAAAATTCTTTCCATATATACCGGAGAGAAATTAGAGTAAAACAACGGTATGTGCAGGAAAAGCTTGCAAATCCCATTTTTAGGTGCCTATTGCCATTTTAGAGAATGAAAGAGTAGCGTGAGTTGGCATTGTAGTAAAAAAAAATGTATAGCCAATATACGCTTGTTGCATACAGACAATAGATAGGGCGATTACGCAGGCGTGATCGTCATCCGGTAGATTTGTAATAAAATACCCAACTCGTATAACGACGTACTTTATCATACGTCCGAATCGTATATTCGCTGAACACAAAGTGGAACAAAATGCTCTTAACTTCATAAAAAAGAAAAGCGGGAAGTTAGAAAATTTCGCAATTTTTCTGTGATCATACGCGTATCATGTTCGATACACGCATCCATGTGCGATTCAACGCGACAAACATAAGCGCAATACTGTAAAATATGGTAAATGCCATAACCAGCCAATATTGTTCAGTCTACGAAATGTACATCGTCAAAAAGAAAAAAATACTGATTATAATTAAAAAATGCGCCAATAAAATATTCGGCTATTGCATTCTCTTTTCTCTCGCTGTACAATTATACTGAAACATATTTCGATTATACATATTTTGCATATATTATACATAGGGAAATTTTAACATGATGTTATTTTAAAGAAGACTGCATTAACTCTTTCAGTAACAAATCAGATAGGAAAGATTCAAAATCTTTTACCTAATTCAGATTTATTTTCAATATTTTTTCTTTCTTACTTTTATGATTATATACGTATTTTATTGTTTACTATCAGAAATTGAAAGATAAGTAATATGAGATGTTTCTTATAAAATTAATAAAAATTTATGTTTCATGATTTGTGGTAAAAGGAAGTACTGAAAGGGTTAAAATATGACGCTTTTGTTCTTCAAGAAGAGAAACTTTTGCCTACAAAAAGAATTTTTGCTCTACATAGAGGATATACTTCTTCAAAGTAACAATCGTACAAAGCATCATATTTCTGAATTAGCCTTGGCACTGGATAAGGCAAGCTCACAAGGGAATAAGAATTTCTTTGGATGTCAGGATTCACACATACATATAAGTAAATGTGATGAATTGTATGATACGTTGTTACTTCGCAAGTATAATACATTTATTAATACATTTATTAAATTATGTACAACGAATAACAATAAATTACTTTTAACTTCAATGTTTTATTTTTCCTTCCTTATCAATAAAATGCACTTCTGTTTCTCTATTTCTTTTGTTAATATATACATAAATATTACCTCTCAAAGTATCCAAATTATGTAATTATATCATATATAAAATATTTCCACATTTAGTATCCTTTGGGGCCCCTAAACCGCCGTCTACCATCAATCTGAAAAAGTAAAGAGAAAAAGAAGTAAACTATTAACATGTTCCATATGCAATGACTTCTCTGGAGAAAAGATGTATTACTTCTTTCTCTAATATTTAGAATTTAATATGCAAATCCATTTATACTTACTGTAGAATGCTTACACTCAAAGAACGCGGTGCGCAACGCAAAGCATTCTTCGGGAACTGTGCCATCACGTAATTTAAGGCATTCTCTAGGAGTACGCTTGTGCTGTACAAAAAAACATCGTTTCGTTAAAGTAGGAAGAGGGAGAAAAATTGTGCTTTTGTACAATGCTTTTTTGAGTATACGCCAGGCCAGTTTGGCAACCGGAATTTGAAGCTTTTTGATACGATCAAATGTATATTAATATAATTATCGATATTTAATCGAAAGGTGCACAAATTTACAACGAAAAAGTAGAAAGTTTATGATAAAGGATATTGTTTTTCACGAAATGCTACGCGTATGATTGTAAGAAAGCACGCCGCTAGATAATAGCGGCATTATAGGTTAGGCGATTTTGAACTCACGATTTTACAACAATCGCTTAGAAGCAAACACATTTTGAGATCAGCGCGAATGTTCGCGCATCGTGATTTATCTTTCAATGTTTCGCCCTCTTCCTCGTATTGCATCATCTTGAATGATATTCTGTTTCAACGATCGCCGATGATGCGTCGCGTATTCAGTCATATCTCCCGCAAGGTGCCTAACCTAACTCGATCTAAGTCTGTCGTTCTATGCCTCGTAAACACGTAAATACACGTCCATCTGTCAATCGTAATAGCATACTTCCTGACCGCTCATATGCGTACGCGAACAAACGTTCTCATTAGAAGGGTGAAATTATTTCAAGTATGATCGCATTATGCCGCAAAAATTGGTGAATTCGATGTTTGAGGAACAAAGAAGCGTTAGGTAATTTTCGAGGTTATTTGCAATTTTCACGTATCATTATTTACATAATCTTTGCAATATGAACAAATAAAACATTTACAATAATTTTGCAAATATGAACAATTGTGATGAATAATTTTCACGAAAAATGTATTTTTTTTTACAAGTTTACATTTTGTTGAATCAAATATAATGAAAGATCTTTTTTTTTTAATAATAAAATAAACTCTCAGGCAAATGATCCATCTGCGTGGAAGAGAAAGCTCCCCACATTACGTGTTTTTACACTCGGATGATGAAAGTAGCGCGGATGAGGATAACATATCTTTACAAACTATCAAGCGACCCCCATCATTACGTCGGAAAATACAGGTGATCAACGTGCAAATAAAACCTGAGGACACTTTGCAGGCATTGGCCCTTCGATACAGATGTACAGTGAGTAGGAAATATGAAATATATACGCGGCATAAAGATATGCACTCATATCTTTATGCTTATTTTTATTCATAATTTGCATCACCTAAATTTTAGATATCTGAATTGAAACGAATTAATAAAATCGACAAAGAAAATGAAATATATGCTAAGCCTTATATTAAGGTTCCCGTGCAACCATTTTCTATTTTAACTGAGGCGTCACCCGAAAGTAATCAAGGTGATAATGCTGTTGTCACGTCTGAACAATGTCAGAAGGAAGCACCTGTGAGAATGGAAGAGCAGTTGATAGATTTGGCCACCACGTCGACGAGTACGGATTCCTCGAACACAGAGATTAATACGATCATACTGAATTCAGTATGCGAACCTTTATTATCCTATAACAGTGCCAACACTCCTGAAATTTCTCAAACAGAGCATGATGCGTTGCTTGGCGATAACGAAAATACAGAAGCAGCTGCATCCTGTGAAACAGACATGTTCAAATGTTCCGGCGATAATTGGGGATTATCCTGGACGCAACTGCTTATGTTCTCATTGCTATTAAGTTTTGCAGGGCCTATTATATATATACTTTACATAGCAGAATATTCAGTTAAAACAAATATAACTGTAAGTAATTAATATTTCATGTAAAGATATTGCAATTAAAAATCAGGATAAGAATATATATTTCGCACATATATATTTCTAAGTTGAGTAAAAAAACTGAATTTGCACGATTTTCTAATTATATAAAATTATTTTTTATATATTATAAAGATTTAAAAAAATGCTTGTCTCTATTTTACTAATAGCTTAGCTTCTCTCTACAAATTTGTGCAATTATAAATTTATCTCTATATTAAGAATATATTTTCTTATCCTTTTTGCATTGTAACAATAACAGTTTAAATTCTCAGATCTATCTTTTGTATTGAATGAGATCTTATTAAATTATTAACGAAATTAAATTTTAATAACGATAATAAATTCTAATATATAATATAATAAAATGGAATAAAAAATATTAGAATTATATTACTTTTCTAGAGGAAAAAAAAAATTATTATTATGCTATACCAAATGTAATTGTGATAAATTTTTGACAAAAATTGTAGATTTAAAAAAATACAACTAGATACTACTAATGAAATATAAGGTCTAGATAAGTGCCTTTATATCTTAGACTCTCTATTGTTGATCAAAATAGTACAAAATAAATTTGTTATACTTTTGTAATTGGAAAAATATTTAAATTATTTAATACTGTAAATTAATTCAGTGATATTAATAGTTATGTATTATATAAGATAGTGTTACGTAAAAAGTTATAACATTCACTTTAATCTTAACACTTAACACAATTATAGCATATTAATATCTTTTCTCTAAAATAAAATATTTTTATGACAATAACATTTATATCAAACAATATGTAAATTATTTTTATATATTAAATATTCCTTGTTAAAATGGCTGAAATATATTTTTAAAAACTGTGTGAATGATATTTAATAATTTTTAATTTTATAATTTAAAATATGAATATAATTTAAAAAAATTATTCCTTTGATCATTGATTTTTTTATAATTAAAATTTATATAACATATCTTTCATCAAATATGTAAATAATTTTCTAAAAAATATTTAATGTATATTAAGGGAATGATATGAAAAATAGATGGAAAATATGCTATGAAACATATGAAGATATAATTTAAGTGCTGTTATTAATATTATAGAATATAGTATTATTAAAACACTTGAATCACGTACGATTTAATATTTTTATAGAAATTATTTTATTTTTGTCATTTTGCCAGATTTCAAATATGAGAATTACAATGTAAGATTGTATATTTGGCTGTAAAGTTTTGCAACTTTCTCTTACCTTATCCTTGAAATCTGCCAATAATGATTCTGTAACAATTAAACCAAATAATTAAACAAAAATACATGAGACATTAATTTTTCATTCATAAAAATAAAAATATTCAGTAAAAAAATATATATATATATGTATCTTCAATACATCTTCAGAAGACCGTCGTGTAAATGTTATCATCATTTGAATTCACTTTTAATGAAATCATGTTTGCAAAATAATATAAATTATAAATAATGGATGCTACAAACCATTGCTGGAAAGATAGATGTTTAGAACTTTTTGAAGCTTTTCTTTGATCCTGTTCCTTTTGAAACCTTCAGTACATTAAATCTTACTGTCTTGCTCAAAGGTCTACATTCTCCAATAGTGACTACATCACCAATTTCTACATCCCTGGAATACAATAAAAAATTAATGAATATTTATAAAAACTAATTGGTGACTCTTTTTTTTACACATTATTTTGTAACTCAGATATAACATAAGGATCATCAAAATATTTATCAGTAGACCATCGTGATGTAATCATCATAAAAATAGAATTAAAAAAATTTTAATAAAATTATTTTTGGCTGTATACCTGAAGCAAGGACTAAGATGGACACTCATATTGCGATGACGCTTCTCAAAACGGTTGTACTTTCTAATATAATGCAAATAATCCCTGCGAATAACTATAGTACGTTGCATTTTCATCTTTTGTACAACACCAGTCAGTATACGTCCTCTAATCGATACATTGCCAGTGAATGGACATTTCTTATCGATATAGGTTCCTTCAAGAGCCTGTGCAAAGATTAAATAAATAAAATATCTCATATAACTTTTACCATTGAGAAATAAATGTAAAAATATTCAGTATGTGAGAATAGAACTCTTCAATATATTATCAGAAGACCGTCGTAATGTATATCATCATTTTAGGTTGCATTCCGAAATTCACTGCCAGTACTAAAAATCTATAGTATTCGTAACGTAAATTATAGATATTCAGTACTAGCAGTGCATATCGAAACGCAGCTTAAATCATATTCACAATAAAAACATATTAAAAATGAAGTATTTCAAAATTATAAGATAATCTTTAGTAATTTATAATTCACTCTACCTTTAATTTGATACGTCTTATCTCAATAATATAAACTACATTCTACTTTAATATTTTTACAATCTATATATTTAACAATTTTCATTCTGAAACATTACACTGAATTATCGATACACTTCTTGTATGGGAATAGAAATAAACCTAATACACGAAATTGTTCGCTCTTGCAAAGATTATCGACCAAACACATCATATTAGAACAGCGAATGAGCCAGGAATAAGAAAAAAGATTGGCACTTACTTCACGAGGCGTCTTGAAACCGAGCCCGACGTTGCGACTATATCTCATAGGCTTCCTGCGTTTCGGGCCCAGACCTTTCTTGCGGTTAAGAAAGATCGTGGGCTGCTTCTGGAACGCGCGCTCGCTCTGCAACAAACGAAATCGCATGAATTGACATATCTTTTCTACAGAGATACGCCATCGTGGTGGGATGTCGGCACACGCGGACGATCAAACCACGTGCTATGCCAACGAATTCTAATTACGCGAATGCGTCATGGTCCACGATCTCATCTCCCGCGTGTACTTATCCGTAACGTTAATCATCGTCAGCATATTTCCACAGCACGTTTTCACAGAGTAACGCAGTGACACGTGAGGAAATATACTTATTTATATGATCGCGGCATGAAACACATACCTGATCGGCCATCTTGCTCGTCTGAAAAGATCGACGTGAAAGACTGACGCGAACCGGAAAAGCGACGAACAGGCGAACGGGGAGTCGGGGGATCCACAATTGCAATGTTGCCAATACAAGAAATATAGCAGTCACTACGGATACTTGCCAATTGAAATAGTCCTCACTTTCGTCGCAGATGGCGATACAAGTGGCGTTCCAAATTGCTATGATCGTCAATAATCGTCGATACAACACTACACGTTACACACGCACACGTTGTTAGCTGATAATGAGGTGCTTATCGCACACGATTGGATGCGATTATACATTCCAGCACATTCCACTACAGCTACTGCCGCTACTGCTCCGTCATGCTCCGCATTGGCTACTCGGCCATCTTCGGTGTCGCTCGACTACGGTCGCCGCTGCCTACATCGCTTGCGCGGCTGTCGCGGCGCTCGGCCATCTTCGGTACTGCTCGACAAGGGTCGTCGCTGCTGGTCGCTGCTTACGCCGCTGCTTGCACCACTACTGTTATGATTGGTCCTTTCTCGCTTTGCCGCGGCGCCGGTCGGTTGTTTATCGAATGTTCGAGTCCGTATTGTATGCGGGTATGATGATGAGAGTTTGCCGAATGTGATAACGATTGTCTCGAGACAGAGTGACAATAACGTGAGCGTATAGAAGTGATCGCATTCGCTTGTAATACGCGGCTCTATGTGCTTATCGCGGCGCTTCAGGTTTTCGCGCGCCCTCGCGTAGAATGCTTTATCTGTACTCTCGCGAATGCCGGGTGATATGTTGCTAATCGTCGTGCAGTATTAGTTAACTCGTGTTAGACACAAAATTTTTTGTATCAGGAGTGAGTTTAATCTCTGACAGTTCTATTTATACATTTATTCAAACGGCTCTTGTCGTTATTCAAGCAAGATCAAAGTCAGGTGTGACGTCATGTGCCGGTCGCTCTGCTTTCCTTGCTCCGCCATTTTTGTCGTTACTTGCTTTCATTCGGATGCTTCGTACTTTTCGCGTTTTTTGAATGCTAATTGTGCATATAAATATTGAAAGGGGCGTGTAGTAGTGGACGGTCATTTTAACAAGTGTGATGCTGCATACAAATAATCGCTGTCATAAGATGCTTGTGCATCGTCAGTATCACTCCTGTTGCATCGCGATAAGCTACATTTTCGCGCGCGTTTTGCGACTTACTCGTATTCACGTGTGATAAATTAATCCGTGCAATAATGGGAGTAACGAAAAACATCGGGCGATCGTTATTAGTGTGTTGTTCGAGGACCGCCAAATGAGATTCCAGCAAAATTTGAAAATTTCGGCGAGAAAGCAGCATCCGTCGAAGTAACTCGGTAGATATTTATTTTATTTTATATTATTTTATTAATTGTGTGTGAGACGTATTTTTTGCAATTTCTTTACGTGTTTTTGTGTTCGTAATTTTCGTTATTTGAATATAAAAATGCATTTTTATTTCTTACTTTTGATAAAAATTTATAAAATATTTAATGTAATGTATTCTGTTCAAGAACTAAAAAAATTTAATATATCTTAAAGTAATTGTAGCTCAATTGTGCAAAAGCAAATCAATATATAAAGCAGGTCAATAATGAGCTATTAGAATAGGTGTAATAATAATGAATATAATTAACTTTCAGAAATACATAACAATGGACGTTTCGAACTTACTTGTTCATCAGTAACTAATTGTCCAATCAATTAGCATTTGTCAAACCAAAACTAACAGTTGTCAAATCAAAACTAATTATAAAAAATGTCCAGTGTCTCAAATACATACAATTAAATGATCATAATCAAGCTGCTGACAATGTTATATATTAAAAATTATTGGAGTCTAACAAACTTCTTTCTAAAATATCTTCTTGTGATATCACTTCCAATTACACTTTTCATTGTCACCTTTCAGTGTCAAAAATTATAATTTCAATTGCTGGAGTCAATTATGATCTTGAAAAAAACTTCCTTGGATTATGAAGCAAGATGTTTTTGTCAGTTGCTTTTAAGCTTAGTGGGATCTTAGTTTATATTTAAATATAATAACAGACAGTGTAATGCAAATCAACATTAATATAATAATATTGATTTGCATTATACTGTCTGCTATTATATTTAGATATAAATTATGATCCCACTAAGTTTGAAAGCGACTGACAAAAACATCTTGCTTCATAGTCCAAGGAAGTTTTTTTTTCAATATTATAATTGACTTTGGCAATTAAAGTTTTAATTTTTAATCAAATGGAAGCATAATTGGAAATGACATTACAAGAAGATGTTTTGGAAAGAAGTTTGTTAAACTCCAACAATTTTTAATATGTAACATTGTCAGCAGCTTGATTATGATCATTTAGTTGTATGTATTTGAGACATTGGGCATTTTTTATAAGTAATTAGTTTTGATTTGACAAATGTTAGTTTAATTGAGTGGACAATTAGATGCTGATAAAGAACAAGTAAATCAAAAATGTCCATCGTTATGTATTTCTGAAAATTAATTATATTCATTATTATTATACATATTCTAATAGCTCATTATTGACCTGCCTTATATATTGATTTAACATATCTATACTATATAAAAATATTTTATCTCAATCTCATACATTTTTAAAATAATATGGTAGTTCAATAAACAATAAATTCTGTTAATATTTAATATATTTTTAGAATCTGGAAAAGAATGCAGCAGCAGGAGCAGCAGAATAGCAACAACAACCTGTGAGTGAATTAATTGGACAATTCTTTTAAATATAATTAACTGAAATGCGAAGATATTTCTTCAAAGAACGAAAATATTTCATTTGAAGTATGAAAACATCTGTTTCCAATTTGAGATATTCTAAGATTTCTAAAATTTTTGTCTCTTATATTATATAATTTTTAAAGAAAGTTTATAAAATCAAAAGGAATTTAAAGAATTTCTTTAGAAATATTGTAGAATTTTTCTAATTTTATTTTACGAATATATGATCATATCTTTATCAATTTTTTTAGTATTTTCTTGAAATATGCACACTATTTTATCGACAATTGTATTTCTTGTATGTTTCTTATCTCTTTCGGAGTTCAACAACTTATCTCGCCAATTTCGATAAAACAATGCGCGAAGAAACAAAAAAAAAACAAAAAACAAGAACCAGAGTACATTGTAGAACCTTTATCTCCTCATAATTCGATATTTAGGCGGATAATGTGGAATTCAATAAAGAAAGTAAAATTCAATGCTTCTACGTTTATTAGTTAGGATCATACACAATTTTATGCTTCTGGGTTATAGATACAGGAAATGTATATTGCAATCTATAATTTTATATAAAGAAATACGCGCATGATATAAATAAATGTTTTTATTCATATTTTCAGAGAAAAATACTGGTGAAAATAAATTCTATAATATCTTATTATTTAGAAAATTTTTATATATTTAAAATTACGAAAATATTTCTAAAGAAATTCTTTAAATTCCTTCTAATTTTATAAATTTTCTTTAAAAATTATATAATATAAGAAGGAAAAATTTTAGAAACCTTAGAATATTTCATATTTCACATATACAGAATTTTAGAAAGTTATAAAATTATAATTATTAAAAAATTCGTAGTTGTAAATTGTGTATCGCAGACTGTGCTGTCGTAGAATTAAAAATAAAACATTCCTGTCTGCATTTGTTACAACCGCCTAGCGAATCTAGTCTGTGAGCAATTGCGTTTAAATCGCATCTGCAGGAGATGTTAGAAGCTGTCGTAACGAAATAACTTGGCTGACTAAAGAGCAATACATTGCGGTTGTTCTGTCCTGCGGTTATCCACGCAGAGGCGCAGACAATTTCAGCTTTTACAATCTCATGATGTGACAAGTGCAAAAATATTGCTGTCTATGCTGCATGCGAGTTTTTGCCCACGTTATCTGTACAAAGCATAGACCGTCACCATGCAGCACGCACAAAAGAAAATTACTATAACGTAATACTTTATAATCTTTTTTTAGTCTTGTGATTTTGAGAAATATCAACTTTGCTGCTTTCTTTCAAAATTCTAACTTTAAAAGGAAACGCTCTCGCACTTGACATTATCTAGTAGAACAAATAGATTATTTTACATTGCAGTAAATAAGAAATTCTATTATATAAAAATATAATTTATTATCATAAAATCATATCAGTTAGTGATCGTGGCGTAAGAGTTGTGCTTTTGCTTTCTGTGTCAAAGATTTGGATTTCAATCCACACAGAACAATATTAGCCTTTTAATTGATTATATCACCTTTCAGAAGACAATGTTAAATCCCCATAAGGGAGATCATCAAAAATAAAAGATATTGAAAGGAAACGGCACCTTTCAAATATTAATATTATGCCATGATCACTACACAAAATATTCATAAAAAACACAAATCTATTTCAAATTCAATTATATTTCGTTGAGGATATGTTAAAATTTGGTTAAAAATACACTAAAATTTCAATGAAAAGTGTTCCAAAATATGGAACAATTTTAGAAAACTTTTAATGAAATTTCAAATTTTTCAACAAAAATTTTCTACCAGGTTATTTATTATTTTATTACACTGAGAGAAAAATTTTTTAAACGAAAAAAATATATTTTCTTAATACCATATATTTTGATGCAAACTCTTATTTGTTTAGTTTAAGTAAAAATATTTAGTTTTAATTAAACAGACAAATTATCTTGAGTATATAATTTTGTATTTTTACATCTTTTGCATTTAAATAATGATTTTATAAAAAAGCTAATAATATTATTAAAATTAAATTGATTTTTTAGATTAAAAAATCTAATTATCTTGAATATAAAAACAATTTAACAGTAAATCTTTTCTAAACTGCAAGAAATAATTACTTGATTAAGAATTATTTCTTTATTTTATTTACATAAATATTTCAATTAAGAAGTTTTTTTACCTGTCTGTAAGTAAATAAGGTATTATTTACCTACACAGTAAATAATGCTTTTGTGTTAAATAAAATTTTTTTGTCTTACGATATTTTTTTCTCTCAGTGTACTATATATTATTAATATAATATACAATAATTGTTGGGTGGGCAGATAAATTATCGGCTGAGGCTCGGCAGATTTCCACAACTCAAGTACTAATACTTCGTTCAGATGACGCCACATACCTCTCAAAAATGCTCGTATTTCTCTATCGTTGTCCTCTCTTTTCACGGGTTTTTTTATTCGTTAATCTCCACGTATCCGTTCGAATCTTGAAAAACATCGAATAAAACGTTATTCATCATCGTAATTTGCCAAAAGACGGATACCTGATTATCATCGCGAATATTAATCTTAAATGTCTCGAATTCGAACATTTTAGCAATGCGCGCGCCTTGTCCGATCACCATGACAGTTTCTCGGCAATTCGGACAAAAGTGGAAAGTGCGATCGCTCCGTAATCAATCACAAATTTTGCCTCGTAAAAGTGTACGAATACCACGAATTTTTGTCGGAAGTGTCGAAGGAAGTAACGGACTATCATCAGAATGTATCACCTGTTCCGGAATCTCATTAAACAGTGCCTTTCCGACTGTCGTGTTCGTTGTTGCTTCGCGGGATGAAGCCGTTGCATAGTTTCAGTGAGTAGCAGATTCCGATGTCTGAGGTATGCAAAATTGTTTTTACGTTCTTTCGAGAGGCTCGAGAGATTCTTTGTTAAAGCTATCGACAGGCTCGAGAGGTTCTTTATTACTTAAATAACATCGTTTTTAATAAGTTTTAATTAAGTCTGCATTTTGTTTCTCATATTTTAAATAACGTTAATCATGTGAATTTAATATTTGTGTATCATTTGTGAATTGTTAATTAAAATCGTTTGTCATTTGAGCTTTTGTTTATCATGCTAATCTGCAAGATTCACAGATGTCGCACAGATAGAAGTTTCGTATTTTTTTCGCATTTACTTTCACGATCGCATTTCGATGGAATTCCATCGTTAAAAATTAACGTAAATGGAACACCTGAGGATGACCTGACATAAAGGTCGAAACGTATGATTCTATTTTAAATTTTATTGTTAAATAAACAAAGTCGTTAGCAATTACATCTGGCTAGGTTTATTTGCTCCTTTATTATATATTGTGTTTTATAAACAAAAGTCTTGGTATAGATAATATTAAAAATAGATCATTTATAAAACACAGTAAAAAAACACAATGTAAGAAGGGGAAACATTAATTTTCTTCTTTAAATATTTTTCAAATAAAATTTGAGATCTCTTGAATCTTTGAGATCGTTTGATCTCTGCCTGACTGCATTTATAATTGAATATTTCATGTTATAATTAATTACATTTTAACATAACTAACATTATTCCAAAATAATATATACAATAATTTTTATATATTATTTTGGAATAGTGTTAGTTGTGTTAAACTGTAATTAATTATAACATATGAAATATTTAATCGTAAATAAACAAACACTATTCCAAAATATATATAAAGTAATTTTTATATATTATTTTAGAATAGTGTTAGTTGTGTTAAACTATAGTTTACAAGTGGTAATATGCATTCCATGAATTTCATGGCTGTTCCTTGAATTTTATACGTGCTTCCTTTAAATTTATTTCCTGCAAATAAAAGGATAAATTAAAATTGTGTTTTATGAAACTATAAATTAAATGCACATATTTTACATTGCATATGTGTATAAAGCAGTTTTGTATGTTTGAATAATATGT
>QKQZ01043158.1:0-17033 GCA_003595255.1 Solenopsis fugax | reverse complement strand
AGCCTATCAGTTAATTGTTTGTTGTTTTAAATACGAGAGTCCTTGCTAAATATTATTTGTTTAGCTGATATTTCTTTTCGTGCAGACGGAATCAGAAGACTTGTGAACAAAGTTAGACAACGGTGTTAAGAAATAATACTCAATATTTTTGTATTACGTAAGGAATAAATGAATTTACTTTCACCCTGATACATTAATGCATTAACGAAGATACATCGGATGAATTATTTGGGAAGGTAATCGTAGGAGCGCTCGCGCGAGGCGAGATCCTACGAGCGTCCACAACATAAACTCGTTATAACGAATAGACAAACGTGAAACTTGGGATGAAGCGGGATCGACGTTTGAAATTTAATAGCGGATACCTTACAACCAGAGGCTTAATTAGAAACAGCGTACGACGTGTCGACGTTATTAATGGCCATATAAGTGACGATAACTCGAAAGAGGTTAATAGCCGACGCGGTCATTAGCTCGCTACTGCTTATATACTCTCCGCGGGCACTCGAGGCAGGAGGATCTTGGGGGAGAGCAGCAGCCGGTCGTCGAGCCGAGTAGGCAGGCTGGTCGTAGGTTTCGAGGACTCGACACGCCGCTTTCTTGTCCGGGGTATATTCCGGATATATTTAGTGCGGGGCCAGGCCCCTCGCCTCGGCGTTTTATTTCTCCGGGGGGAGGCCGATGAAAAACTGGTCGGCGCCGCGTGTGGATTACAGAAACATCCTCTCCTCGCGCAACCGCGCCAAGCCGCGCCGCTCACGGTGTATAAACTTGGCGTGTTTTCGCCAGCCGCGACGTTGCGTGATTCGCGTCAGCGCAAATCCCCCCCCGCCGCGCCGTTCGGCGAAAATTGTAAGAAAACAGCTCGGAGAGGAAGACGGGATTCTCGCGAGATTCAATTACGTTCCCGACCCTTTTTACAAAGGGTTTACTCGGCGACTCGCGTCCGTGTGATATTCGTACGACGTTCGGCTGTCACGTTAGCCGTCGCGATTTTAAGGCCGACGTGCTGCGATATTACGTAAACGTTTCAGCCCATCGGGCCGTCCGCGGCGCGAACGTGCCGAGTTGAAAATAGCGCGAGAATGGATCCTCGAGGCTGGAGAGTCGTGCGACACGAGAGCGATCGACGGGTGTAACGCGATAATGGAACCCTCGACGCATCGCGTGAGAAGCTTTCCGCGTTGCTTCCGATCCTCCTCCTCCTCCTTTTTGTGGCTGCTCCTGCCTAAGGTCACATACGCGATAGTGCTAGAGATTAATTATATCCGTCGTAATACCAGCGCGAAATAAATTAGTCTCGCGCGCGCTGACCTCGCGCGCAGATTAGCGAGGATCGCGAGATGAGTGGGATCCAGCGCGGCGGCGGTGTCTTCGAAGGAAGATGAATTATCCGCGTATTAATCTTGCGCGCTTGTCAAGCGAGCAGCGAGAGCGAGTGGGCGAAGAATGGAGCAGCATCCTTATCCGCGCGCCGCCCGGAGTGATTAGGTTCCCAAATTGGGTGTTGCCTCGCCTCGGGCTTGTAAAATGAGAACTTGGCGGTTGAGAGGATATGACGCTCGGGCGTATTTACTTGCCTCCGGTAATCGCGGTGCACCTCGCTCACGAGACGTTGAGAAAGACGTCTCTTCGAGTCCCCCGCTATATCCTCTTATCCGCGCTAAATACGTCGCCCGAGCGCTTTTACTCTAGATCGAGAGATATTTGATTATCGCACCTGAAATAGCCCGCCTTACATTTTTATCGACGCCTGCGTCGATGTGGGATAGACCGAGGCGAATCGGATCAATTTTTCTTTATGGATAAAAGGATAATAAGAAACTAATTTTTTTATTAAGTTTCATAAAAAATTCTTAATCTTTATATTTCTTACTTGAGTTTTTATATAATATACTGAGAGAAATGTTTTGTAAAATCAACCAAAGTTTGGTTGATTAGTGATCAAATGAATTTTATAGTGATAGTTACTAAATATATAGGTGTTTTGACTAAACAATTTGTAGTCTTAATAATTATTTTCATACAACAAATTACAAAAAGTTTTTGGTTTTTTTGTTAAATGTAACAAAGTTTTTGGTACCAGTAACTATAAAATTCATTTGATCACTATACTACCAAACGATTTCTCTCAGTGTAGAAGAATGCATGAACGTGGTTAATGCATTTCTTATTGCACTACGAAAAAATCAAGAAAAATTGGGGGCAAAAATCGGTTTCACTGAGAGAAAAGATTTTGTTAATTCAATAAATCTTCAGTACCTATAACAAATATTTGTAGATATAGTGACAACAAATCACATTTACAGGTACTGACATTTATCGAATTAGCAAAATCTTTTCTCTCAATGTTAAAAGAAATAAAATTTAAAGGAAATAAAATTAAATGACTAAACTCTTTGAAAGAGTCTGTTAAACCTTTTCGTTACAAACTCATAAAATCGGGATCATGTTTTTATACACAGATAAGAATTAGTATTAAATCAGCAATCATTGTTTCATATATAAACAAAAATATCAAATTTCCTTGAAAGAATTTGGACTGGAATCTTAAACAAAATTTTTTCATTTAAGCAAATTATATCTGTTTAAGATTATCAAATTTTTTTAAGGAGATTTTATATTCTCGCTTATATATTATATTCATACAATTAATTGTTGATTAGATATTAATTATTTTCTGTGTACGAGAGACAAAATTTCTTCGCGATCTCTGCGCTTGTATCATCATCGATTAAATCACATGCAAATACAAAATTGTTGTCTATTGTTTCCGCTGCAGAGGACGCGTGTGAGAGTAACTAGCATACATGCACTGAGAAAAAAAATTTGTTGACTTAAAAAAATATTAGTTCATTCAACTAAATGCGGCGGTCACGGGCTGTCAAGCAAACATTTGTTAATTCAAAGAAATGTCATTTCGAGAAACTACAGATATTCATTCGAATTACTACCGTGTATTTGACTCAAATAAATTAACATTTGAACTAAGTAATTCATATGCAACTAAACGTATTTAGTTTAGTTTAGTTAACAGTTTTTTTTTCTCAGTGTGATAAATCGTATGAAATAAAAAACTAATGGTAACTATCTCAGAACTTCTAACAATCCGATTCGCCTCGGTCTACCCTACCGTGGCAGTTTGCACTAAACGATTTGTCACACCCGCGTCGAGATTCGGCCGGGCCGGTGTTTTCGCGTTTCGGACGTTGGTGCATCGCGCTTGGGTCTGCGGCGCGACTTGTTATCTAGCAATCAAGCGTACATTCATATCGCGCGAAGGATGGATCCGCACGGATCAAAAGCCGTAACACTTCCCTAATGAGCCGTCGTCTCTTCTGGTCCAGGCTAATAATGTCACGGGGCAGAATGAAATTCATTATGGAAGGGAGAGTCGGTGCGAAGTACGCGAAGTACCCGACGCGAGTGCGGAACGCGGTAATCACGCGGCGAGTCTTTCGCGAAGCGCGACCGGAAGCTCGGTAATGAACCCCGCGCACGATTCCGTGCGTAACACTAATAATCTACGCAGCCCGGCGGCGTATGATACCACTGCAATAGCGAGATCGACGCGCTGCGACCAGAGAAGTGACCCCTCGTTATTCCCCTGTGCATTGGAGAAATTTAATTCATTTAAATCAGGCATTTTTCTCTTTAATCATAAGAGAAAAATTTTGCGAATTGTCTTTAATAAAAGTCGATTGTAGAATTAAAGTACACTGAGAGAAATCGTTTAGTAGAATAGTGATCAAATGAATTTTATAATTACTGGTACCAAAAACTTAGCTACATTTAACAAAACTTTTTGTAATTTGTTGTATGAAAATAATTATTTGGTTAAGCAGAGAGAAAAAATTGTAGTGGTGGCAACTATAAGGGGACAACCATACAAATTTTCTTAATATAATTTTGNTTTGTTAATATAATTATAATATATAGTTAAATGAACTATATTATAGTTATTGCAACTAAATTAATGGTTAACAGAACTAATAAAAAATAGTTGTAGTATATAATAAAGTAATTACAACTATTTTTTATTAGTTTTCTTAACCATAAACTTAGTTGCAATAACTATAATATAGTTCACTTAACTATATATTATAATTATATTAACAAAATTTGTATGGTTGTCCCCTTACACTGAGAGAAATCGTTTAGTAAGATCAACCAAAATTTGGTTGAATAATGATCAAATGAATTTTGTAGTTACTGATACCATAAACTGTAGTTACATTTAACAAAACTTTTTGTAATTTGTTGTATGAAAATAATTATTTGGTTAAGGCTACAAATTGTTTGGTCAAAACAACTATATATTTAGTAATTATAACTATAAAATTCATTTGATCACTATTCAACCAAACTTTGATTGATTTTACCAAACATTTCTCTCATTGTATACGTATTTCCTCATCATCGTTTTTTCATTCTTTCTCAACGGAGGGCGGGGTATCTCTTGCCTTTCGAGACTTCCGCGTCTGGAAAACGCGGATTTCGCGTCGCGGTAATTTAGACGCGCGTATGTAATGTAGCTTTCGAACAATGCATGGAACTGGCGGCCCATTATGTGAGCCGGCGACGAGAGGGTATTGTACCGGATGTCTCGGGCTCTCCGATGTCCTCAACGACCGACAGCCGCGCACGCACGTGTGCACGCACGCTCGTATCGCGTAAACGTATTCATATATATATAATATAAGCGTGTATAGATATATACACGCTTTTCGCGTGCGACGCGTGCGTCATTATAGAGCCGGCCGTGTATGTGTCGTCGGGTCTTCGTACCGCGCTGCCGTGGCACCATGTGTTCGCAACAAGCTCGATTGCGGTATCGTATCGCGACGTTGTCGTGAGCGTCCGGGCTTGGGCTTCGGGCTCTCGTTACACGCAGAATTTACGGCAAACAGACGGTTAGCATTATTTGATATTTGAAACCGATTTGTCTCTGCATGGCGATGTGTCGGAAAATTAATAGGTTATTGGCTACAAAACGCGAAAGCGTTTTGAAACTTCTCGGTGATACACGTTATTCAATTTGCCGAAATATTCTGGTGTTTCTATCTCGAAAAGATCAACTGTGAATTTCGTCGAAATTTTATTTTATTTGGAAATAAAATTATCCCAAAACGTGAAGCACATGAAAAGTATGTAATAAGAGAAACGTTTAAATATGTATGTTTTTTTCGTAAAAAATAATGTTGCCTCCCTGAGAGAAAAATATTTTAACACAAAAAAATTATTTACTCGGTGGGTCCTAATAGTTTAATTTACTTGCAGTTAAGTTAAAAATTTCTTAATTGAAATATTTATGTAAATAAAATGAAGAAATAATTTTTAGTCAAGTAATTTTTTCTTGCAATAGAAAATACAAGTATTTACTGCTAGACTATTTTCATATTCAAAATAATCAGATTTTATTCATCTAAGAAAACAATTTAATTGTATTAGTAACATAATATTATAAGCTTATTTATAAAATCATTTAAATATAAAAAATGTAAAATTACAAAATTATATACTTAAGGTAATATGTCTATTTATTTAAATGAAGCAAACAAACACTTGCATTAAAATATATGGTTAAGAAAATGTATTCTTTTCATTAAAAAATTTTTCCTCTCAGTTCACAAATAATCGTTATGACATGTATTGGACGAAACAAATAGCGAGAAACTCTCTCTCTTTTCAGTTTCCCTTCATTCGCCATGAACACGCATACATTTATGCATTTAAATAAACTTATTTCAAAAGTTACATAACGCGACACACGCGAAAGGGAAGAGGGAGAAAGAGAGAGAACGAAGGGACAGGTACTCTCCCCAAATCTGTATTCTCATCACGAATGCAAATGTACATATTTTTCCGATTGAATCCGATAACCCCGGATGTTTAATCCAGATCCCCGGAGCCGACGGTTTGTGAGGCGAAATGAACTTTTAGCCGTTTCATATCCACGAAAATGGAATCCGCGAAAAACTTTAATCTGGCTTTCAATCAACTAAGCCCGCCGTCGGCGAACATCTCTCGAGACTGAATCGATGGGCGGGATACCCGAATAGACCTACGAGGATACTCCGGTATTAAGTCTGTACACGAATTAAATTTTATTTAAATTTAAACTAAATTTTTAGATTAAATTTTACGAGAGAAAGCGCTATAAATCGAGGGTCTGGCGTACCGCTTGTGTCCAAGTGAAGGGTGTTAATATCGAAAGGCAAATTTAATTCTGATATTTAATTTTCAGTTACGTCATCTTCAGTTAGCAATGTACGTATAATCTTTTGTAATTTTTTGGATTGTGCTATTTAATTATTTTTATACCATGAATTTTATGTCAGTATACGAATTAAATTTTTGGAAGCTGCAATTCTCTATTTTAGCTTTGCAACTCTTCTCTATGCGTCATGTTAGGTAGTGCACGCTAATTTCTGCCAGCGTCCCTTTTACACTGACATTTTTCAACGGTTTACTCTTTGTACTTTAGAAAATCAAAGTCACAGCATTGCGAGGAGCGTTACAAAGGGAACAGAGAAGCGGAAAGGGAAAAGAGAAAAATAGGGGAACGGATAAGCGAAAAAAAGGAGGGTGGGAAAGAGAGAGGGGGATGTGTAGCTAGTTGTATCGCTAAAAGACTCTCTTTTCTTGCTTTTAATTTCCAACATTCCTTCTCGATCGCGTCGAAACTAAAACTCTTTGGACTTAAAATCCAAAGCTTTATCGACTTGTATTGAAAATTTTAAAAATAGGGTGCTCCACGCGGGAATAAAATTATCGCCTCCGCGACGATCGATGACGGGCACTAGGCCGATGAACACATTTCGCTCGACGATAGAGCGTAATTGCCACTTCGTTGTCGCACTTTATACAGATCTCGTGCCTGACTGCAATTAACAGCGTAATTCCATCGACGCCGGAGAAAAAAAATCCGGTTGCCCGGGCAACGCGAGAACGCCAGGAATTCGATCGTGCTTCAAATGCGACTGTCGCGCTTTCGTTCCCCATTTAAAACGCTGCGGATCCGCCAGCTGCCAGATTCCATTCGCTCTCCACAGTAATTACAGTGTCCTCGTGGACGCTGAATGTTTTAATGACGAGCGACGTCGAGATACCCGCTATAAACATCGGTTTATTAAATAAAAGTACGCTGTTTTTTTCCGTTACGCGGCGATGTTATATTGAGCGTGCACCAACATGGTATCGCCTTTCCCTCTCGGAGCACCGTCTAACGTCTAACTCAATGTCGCGAGCACATGTGGCACTTGTAAAAATTGATTATATCGTACTTTGAAACTCAAGAGTGCCCTAATTTCTTCATGCGATACAAAAAACTCAATAAATCCGTTTCAATTGTCCGGGCAGTAGGGGAAAGCATGTTGAATGCATATCGGTCTCTTTGTAAAGCGTACCTATTCAATTATACTTTACATTTTTATTTCATATAAGCACATTTAGCGACAAAAATAAAAAAATAAATAAGACATAAGTAATATAGACAAAAATTTAACTTTCGTCTTGTTTTGTTCATATTATCAGCATTTTGGAAAATCAGATACTTCTGATGTAAATTTTTCATCAACTTATATAGCTGATAATTACATAATTATGCAATTTTATTTTGAACTGTTATATTTTCATGAAAGAGAAGGTTTGCTGTAGAATATTTTACATTCATTGTATATATATATATATTTACAATATTTATGAAAATTAAATCGATGTTTTTATAAATTCTATCAAGTTTGCTAATTCGTATCACCATAAATTTTACTACACTGAGAGAAATCGTTTGGTAGAATAGTGATCGAGTGAATTGTATAGTTACTGGTACTAAAAACTTAGTTACATTTAACAAAACTTTGTGTAATTTATTGTATGAAAATAATTATTTATTAAGGCTACAAATTGTTTGGTCAAAACAACCATATATTTAGTAACTATCACTATAAAATTCATTTGATCACTATTCAACCAAACTTTGGTTGATTTTACCAAATTTCTCTCAATGTATGAAGAAATGATACTAATGTAAGATTGATAAGTGATAATAATAAAACTATAGTAATTGCTATGAATAAAAAATGTCAATACAAAAATTAATTCAAGCCAGTTCTATTTCACTGTTCTTACTTTTTCATTTGTGTTATTTATTATTTATTGAATATGTGATCACTTTTTTGGATAAATTATTAATAAATAAATGTTAGTTAATGGTTTCATATATTTTTAATTATTTTAATTTATAAGTTGGATATTTTCGAAGACGAACCGTAAATCACAACTTCCGCAGCACATTACAGAAAAGCTTATAATAAATTAATTTATTATTACTGAAAAATTCAACATGTAATAATAACACAGCCACACAAAAAAAAGAAAAATTTCATGTCCGAGAGATTAGACCCATGTATCCCTATGTATTTTGAGGCTCTGAAACTGAATATGACCTCAGAATTGCGCCATCAGTTCAGCATTTTTTTTTATCCTCAAAAAATTGCCAAACATTCCTTAAAATTACACTATTTTGAGGGTAAAAAAAATCCTGATCTGATGGCGCAATTCTGAGATCATATTCGGTTTCACAGCCTCAAAATACATAGGAATACATGGATCTAATCTTTCGGACATGACACTTCTTTTTTTTTTGTATGGCTATGTAATAGATGACTGAAAAATCGAGCTATAATTTCGAACTTTGATTTGCATTCAAAACAGCACCAAATGCGAAATATAAGTGGCTCAAGTGGTATACGCATTTGGCAATTCTCCCCTAAATTTCTTGGGAGGCGTGTTACAAATACGCGTTTTTGGTTACCTGATACTAACTGTTATCCTCTACATCGGCGCGACCGCTGTGCGAAAATAAACGGGCACGTCACGCAATTTGCATTCCCGCTAATTGAATCACACCCGCGGTGAAACAGCCTCAAAATTACAGAGCGGCAAATCACATTTTTATTTAATGCCGCGAACTCGTTGCCGGCGCTAAATACTGAATGAATATGCAATAGTATGCAAAATTCCGCTGTCATATAATCGCGGGACATAACGTAGAACTCGCCGCATCCGCGAAAACAACGCGCGTTCGATCGACGCGTTGCCTCTCGCGCGCGATTAATTAAATTATAAAACGTGAGCTCTCTCTCTCTCTCTCTCTCTCTCTCTCTCTCTCTCTCTCTCTCTCTCTCGAGGAGCGCCTTCGGACTGCTCTTTTTGCCGATCGCTAATAATCCTGCATCGGTTTTTAATAATTGGCACGGTGGTTCTCGTTTCATTTTTATTCTGCGTCAGTTTCCACCTGGCTCTTCCGCCGCGCCGCGCGGCCGTAATGCCCGACAGTGCGTATCGAACGCCTCTCTTCTTCCCTCAAAGGAATTTTCCGTCTAGACGTTTTGATAATGGCGTCTTTATGCGAGCCCTATTCGCGTAAAAGAAATATATACGAAAGCTCTCCCTGAGGTACCATACGTACGTAAGTCGTTTACAAAACGGTGGGAAGCAAGGACGAATCCTGTAACTTTGGCCCGTCGTTACATTTCGTCGGTGTATCGTAAATGTTAAGAAGCGTTCGGGGAGGGCGCGCAATTTTCCCCATATCTGTAAGAGCCCCGAAATTACCTTCATTTTCCATTAGGACCTCGAGCAAACAGATTCGACGCTCTGTTTTAACTGGAATTAGTTGCAAAATTAAACGCAAACGATATATTTTCGAACATGTACGAGGCGACTGATCTCCTCTCAGAAAAGATTTCTAATAGCAAGACTGAAAATTGTTCTCGACACTTTCTCTGTACTTAATCCTATTGCAATCACGTGCACTGAAGGAACGAATATTTTGTTTAAAATACAGATATGAAAATAATTATGTGATTACGTGGATCTATAAATGGCTGAGCAAGTTGATGGGACTGTGCTAAGATTATTTTATTCTAGATAATGATTTTTCCATTTAAGAATAAATTATTCTGCTCCCAACAATAACACAGCCACATAAAAAAAAGTGTCATGTCCGAGAGATTAGACCCATGTATCCCTATGTATTTTGAGGCTCTAAAACCGAATATGACCTCAGAATTGCGCCATCAGATCAGGATTTTTTTTACCCTCAAAAAATTGCCAAACATTCCTTAAAATTACACTATTCAGCCCGATTATAAAAAAATCCTGATCTGTACAGAAAAAAATGATTATCAAATCAACAATTAATTGTTTCATATATAAGCAAGAATATAAAATCTCCTTGGAAAAATTTGATAATCTTGATCAGACATAATTTGCTTACATGAAGAAACAAAATTTCTTTATGTTAGCAAATTATGTCTGTTTGAGATTATAAATACTTCCAAGGAGATTTTATATTCTTGCTTATATATGAAACAATGAATTGTTGATTTGATACAAATTTTTTTTCTGTGCAGATCAGGATTTTTGTACAATCGGGCTGAATAGTGTAATTTTAAGGAATGTTTGGCAATTTTTTGAGGGTAAAAAAAAGCTGAACTAACGGCGCAATTCTGAGGTCATATTCGGTTTTAGAGCCTCAAAATACATAGCGATACATGGGTCTAATCTCTCGGACATGACACTTTTTTTGTGTGGCTGTGTAATTATGATTATCCTTACACCAGTTTTATTTTATAGTACAGAGATGAGTAACAGCGTTGAATCCAGAAATATTTCTGCAATGTGGATGTAATCGTTCCGTATTGCAGAAACAATTATCGCCGTGATGAATTGAAGAAAGTCGGTCGGTCGGTCGGTCGATCGCTCGCTCGCTCGCTAACTTACTTTTTCTCGTCCGAGATCGACAGAACGCGTTCGCTCAATGGCGATTCAATGAAGGCAAATACAGCTAGCTGCTGGTTCCGCGAACACGGTGCGGCGGGGATTGCGACCGAGAGACGCGGATGCAGCGAACGCTGATTTATTCGACGCCGGGCACTTTATATTACGTCTTTTTATCGCGATACACATCGTCGACATTGTGGAAAGTTGCACTTTTTACTCGCCCCTTTTCCCAAGACAGGCCACCGTCTAATTACGACTATCGATCTTGATCTTGCCGCCCAATGTGTCATAGTCTGCAAGCAGGCAAGTACACTCCGCCGTCTATTCAGCTCACAGTTCGATTCAGTTCAGTTTACTTTGGTCTTAAACGAGAAAGTTGCTTTATAACTTACTGAAGTTACTAAATGGGCGCCCCGGCTGCTGCATCAATTCAACTTTGTTCCGTGCTTTTTTGCCCTCTCTCCCGCACAGCTTACATTATCTTGACGAGCGGAACAGACTGGAAACGAATGCTGGTCTCGTCTACGGATTTAGACATTTCGTCTGGCTTGTAATTTTTGAATTTAACGACGTACGCGAGGAATCGTTTGTGGAACTGATGTGAAAACATTGAGCACTATTGTCTATAAAAAAAAAAACAGAAAAGACTTCAGAGGACTATCATTCGTAAAGCGTTTGTACTGTTTGTAGCATTGCAATTAAATAAATACATCTGGTCCAACTATTTAGAGATCAAAATTTTGTTATACCAAATCAAATCGAAATTAATTTTTTTGTTTGAATTCCAATCGAATCGTTGATATATAACTTAATTAACAATGTAATTATTATTAAGTTGAAATATTAATGTATAAATAATAACGAAAGATCTTTATATTGTAAGAAAAATAATTTTGATTATATGACACAAAGTCAACTTAAATATTCAATGTCAGTTTAAATATTTTATAAAATTGTTAATATGATTTATATATATTTGATTACTTACATATATTTTGATATATTTTGATTATATAATGCAAAGTCAATTTAAATATTTTATAAAATTGTGAATGTATACGAATCATTTTCGAATCGAATTAACTCTTACACTGAGAGAAAAAATTGTAGTGATGGCAACTATAAGGGGACAACCATATAAATTTTGTTAATAGAATTATAATGTATAGTTAAGTTAACTATATTATAGTTATTGCAATTAAGTTAATGGTTAAGAGAACTGATAAAAAATAGTTGTAGTATACTATATAATATAGTAATTTCAACTATTTTTTATTAGTTCTCTTAACCATTAACTTAGTTGCAATAACAATAATATAGTTCACTTAACTACATGTTATAATTCTATTAACAAAATTTCTATGGTTGTCCCCTTATAGATGTCATCACTACAATTTTTTCTCTCAGTGGACCTGATTCGAATAATTCGCTCATCTCTAATAATTACATATAATCATTACTTAAATTGTATATAAATATATATAAATTAATTAATAATTTTTTATTAATATCCTCTCAAGTTTGACGAAAAAAAAAAAAGATAAAAGTTCAAGACTCGTGTACGTCACACACTGAGAGAAATGTTTACGTTGATTAGTGATCAAATGAATTTTATAGTGATAGTTACTAAATATATAGTTGTTTTGACCAACAAATTTGTCGTCTTAACCAAATTATTATTTTCATACAACAAATTACAAAAAGTTTTTGGTTATTTTCTTAAATGTAACGAAGTTACATTTTTTTTTGTATCAGTAACTATAAAATTCATTTGATCACTATACTACCAAACGATTTCTCTCAGTGCAGTATTTTTTATAATCTTCAACCGTTACACGTAATTATCCCTTTGTTTTCGAAATCACGGCAACACATAAGCACGGAAGTGAAGCGCATCCGATTTGTCTCCAGCCTGTCCTCCCGTACAAAAGATATAACCGAACAAAAGCGATGACGATAAAGTGACGCCCATGTAACGTGGAGGTAAATCGAGGTGAACTCGCGGCATACTCGCTCCTTAAGAGGGAATCGGGGCTCTCCAAGCCTGGAGATTTATGCCACGCGCGGATTTGTGTGTGCCCCTGACACGAAATTAATCTTTAGATCCCTCCCGGTCCGCGCGCACGTTACCTCGCGATGCGAGAAACCGCTCATTACTGTATCTGGCTTTGTAACTACTGTTGTGCAACCGTGCAGCGGATATAACTTCTCGGGCTGTCTGAGATTGTTACGAACTAATCGTGCTCCGGGCGCGACTCATAACTGGGATCCGCGCGGGCTGCTGTCGCGCACCCGAAAGTTCATGTTATCGAGCGACGAGAACTGGAGTCTTTCACGTACGCAATGACGTGTAAATAATTGAATGAATCATAAGCGAACGCGTTTGTGTGCGAAGATCTCTCTGTGGCTGTGTAAGAAAAACGAAACTCCACGCGACGTTTACCTCCTGTCTGTAAAACGTAACGTTTCTGTATACGGATTGATAAACTATCTATTTCTTCGTTCTGTTTGCGGGTTAAGATAAGCGAAATCCGTAGTAAACGTTATGAAATTTTCAATAAAGTAAGGTACTGCAAATCGGGGGAAGCTACGCACAGAAAAATTATTCTCATGCTAAGAAAAACAATTAATATTCAATTTTTAATTTTTTTTTCTTTTGAGTAATGGTTTTGTTTATAAAAAATATTTTCTCAATATAACAATCTTAAAATACACTCATCATATATTTCATTGAAACCGACGGGGTAGCCACTCTTGAATTCTGGTGTACAACCTATTAGAAGTCCGTTGAATTCCTTGAAGTCCGATGAAGTCCGGTATAATTTGATGAATTTCATGTGTTATATTATGAATGTTTGGCTTTTATAATGAATTTTTGGTTGAAATCAGTTAATCAATTACTAAAGAGAGACTTTTGATAACCTTTTTTTTCTTTTTTTTTTAAATAGGAAGACCTTTTAGCAATCATAATGAATTCCATTGAAGTCCGCAGCCCAGTATACACCTATTTTCTGAGTGATTACCCCCTCGATTGAAACATGTAATATTTATTTAAAATAAACTTTTCTGTACACACAGAAAAATATAGGTATACTTAAATTAAGTATAAGTATTACTTATTTCATATATTTTATAAGTTCATCATAAAATTTATTCACAACATATTCCAAACTAATAATTTAATATTTCATTCAAAAATATTAAGTTAAAATAAAAATTTACTTTTACTTATTCTTCCAATTTTTTTTCGATATAATTTTATAATATTTTTCGTAAGACTATACTTTTTTTATTATATAACAGTATGCGATGATGAGTTTTTCTAAAATTTGCGAGTATATTTTAAGACATTTATTACACCCAGAGAAAAGTTTCTTCAAGTAAGAAGAAAAATTTGAAACTAAAGAAATGTGTGCTATATATTTGAAAACTTTTTTGTTCTTTCTATTAGAACTAAAGAAATAGTTTGATTATGTAACGCAAATTTTTTTTTAAATGAAAAAAATATTTTTGAAAACCAGAACAAATAAATTATTTCTTACATCTTTGTCAGTACTTTCTTTGAATTGAAAAATTATATGTTTAAATTAAACAAATAATTTGAACAAATAATTTACTTTAAAACAAGCTGATAGGTAATTTCTTGAAATCAAATAAACTTTTATTTTTCTCAAAGGTATTTTCATTTCAACTTAAAAACCAAGCTGAAGAAACGATTTCATCAATTTAAACATAATTTTTTCTGAGTCTAAGAAAATATTCTTTGTTAAAAGTTACCGTTATTTATTCGAAGAAATAAAGTAAATTGAGCTTTTCTTAGCGCTGGGATTTCTTCGTGAGTATGGTCCTCTTCATGTTGCATATGCATTAGGAGCGAAGCGTCTTGAATTAAAGACGCAATGCGGCGGACGCATGTTGATCTTTGTTCTCTGTACTTTTTTACATTCACTCCAAGCTTTCAACTTTATAAAGTGAATTAAAAAATCGTGACCAATCAAATGGCTCGTTTCTTTTTTTCAGGTCACGTACTTGTCGGGAAATTAGTCTACCTCGGCGGACTTGTTGTTGGTAAGTAATTTTTGAAGTCCTTCGAGAGCCGCGCGTCCTTCCGACTAGCGCGAAAACTTATCCAAAAACGAGTCCCGGCGGCGCGTGGAAAATATTCTTTCTCCTTTTTTTTTTTGTTTTTATGCGGCGCTAACGCGCAAAACTTTGTTGCGCCGCGCGTCGATGCCGGGCGTAAAAGAGTTTCGGTTCCTCGCGGGAAATTCGCTCGCGCTGTCGTATTAAAGCTTCTCCCGTTCGTGATAAAAAGTAACTGCGGAAAAGTCTTACGGGGAGCCATTGAGATAGCCGCGATTACGCTTTTTCGCGGCTTGATTCGCGCGAAATCTTTTTATCGCGTCGTCGCTAGGATGAAAAATTTTCATTCGTGATCCAGTGTAGGTACGTTGCCGCCGTAATGCCGAGGGTGTTACGCTCGTTCGCGGGAGGTGGCATAAATCAGGCGTTTTCTTTCCGGCTCAGTGCGCGGGCGAGAATCGAATTATACTTTATTGTCGTCGCGAACATTGGATCTGCCGGGCGTCGTCCTATAGATTTTGGGAGACAACACGATCGCGGTCGTGTGGCGGAGGGGCGAAGAGGACGAAAGGTGGATTCAGGACGTCGAGTATTGGCGATGTCGTGCTGCGCGCGCGGGGATGCTGCGGGGTTTGCGGGGGGTACGAGGGGAAGGATGACGAAGGTACGCGCTTGGGATCGTATCCAAAATTCACGGCACGTGCTTCTAACGTAGCTCCCGCAGGAGCCCTTCACCTGAAGAGGTTACCAGCTATTTTTATGTGTACCTATGTAGTTATCGAGAGGGAAAGGGATGTGAAAGCTCGAAACTCCGAGGGACCGCTCCCAGCTGTCGGATCGGGCTCCAAAAGGACCGATACAATAAAACACTTTAATCTTTATTTCGTTAGACGTACGGCAAATACTCGCGCCACTGCCTATACTTCGTACAATCATTATTTTCAACATCGACTTTTAAGGATGTATGGATCATATCTCAAAACGTTATCAAGAATATACAAATTTCATAGAATATTCTAGTATTACGTTTGAGTATCTGTGTAAAATTTTAAGCACAATTCACTTATTGGTTTAAAAGTTATTAATTTTTTTTGTTTGCTCTTGATTCTTATGTAAAATCACGTTTTTTAGTACTTATACTGTAAATTAATATTATAAATTTATATATAAGTAATTATATACTAATATATTTTATTATACTTATTTGCTAATTTGATGGGGAAGTAGCATTACTAATTAAATCAAAATTTTTGCATATACCAATAAAACTCTAATAAATATTCGTGCAAAAAGTCATTAAGATTCACTTACTCGTTTAAAAGCTATTTATTTAAAATTGCAGTAAAATATAATGATTTTTGTTGCGAAAACCATTATAAATCAAATTTTTCTTTATTTTCTTTGCAGCTACACTGAGAGAAAAAATTGTAGTGGTGGCAACTATAAGGGGACAAATTTGTTAATAGAATTATAATATAGTTAAGTGAACTATATATTAGTTATTGCAACTATGTTAATGAGAACTGATGTAAAGTTGAGACCGCTGGGAACGACAGGACACAGATTGTATAAAACTTTTATGCTTCAAGAACTCTTTATTAACACTGCTAGAATATCGCACAATACGAATACGTCTCGACGCAACGTCGGTCAGAACTCTCAGCTCACAGACACAGAGAAGGCCGCACACCGACAACCACCGAAAAGCTTGAGTGGCGCTCATACCGTGCGCCGCACAGGAGCTGCCCTCTCTATAGGCGGGAGCGCATCGCTCGTTCAAAGTCCGGCTCTTATAAGAACTAATAAAAGATAGTTGAAATTACTATATTATATAGTATATTACAATTATTTTTTATTAGTTCTCTTAACCATTAACTTAGTGGCAATAACTATAATATAGTTCATTTAACTATATATTATAATTCTATTAACAAAATTTGTATGGTTGTCCCCTTATAGTTGCCACCGCTACAATTTTTTCCCTCAGTGTAGTTTCAGAACCAAAATTCGAGCATTTGCGACCGAAATTTTTCGTTGTTGATCAGGAAATAAACCTAAAGAAGCCTTCAGTTTTACATTTCGATAACTTTTAGCTCGTATTGTACACTGAGAGAAGAGAATGGTTGCAATTACCATAATTTAACTATAATTTATAGTGATTT
>QKQZ01043151.1:0-16723 GCA_003595255.1 Solenopsis fugax | reverse complement strand
GGCCTTCGGACGCGAGTGGACTTCGTTCCGCTCGCAACGCGTGCGTTTTATCCGATCCGGGAGAGGCAGGCGCGCCGAAAGGCAAGACGCGCGAGAGAAGTAATTGCGCGTAAGCACGGCCGAAGAATCCGGAATGTTTAAGGCGCATGCATTATGCATTATCTCAATTAAATTACCTCGGACGACCGCGCCGCGCCGCGCAGCGGCGATTTTTCGACGCCTGACCGCGATACACGCATACGCCGGGCTTTATGTATCGCGCAACAGATTTTCTTTCTATTACGGAATTAGCCGTAATGGCAGGCGGAACGAGCGCGTCGTCGAACATCGAAATAATAAGTAGACGGGGTAGACGCGGTGTACCCTCTTCCGCTCCGTACGGGGCTAATTTCCCGGTTCCATTATTGCGACGGGCAATTCGGCCCGAGACTCGATCTTGCCATCTTCCTAGCGAAATATTTACATAATGCCGGCGATTGGCCGTTCAATCGCGTCCGCAACGTATAAGTTATAATTTGCCGGAGTCGGCTGCTCTGGGAAACCGCCCGCGGTCACCTGTCCTGTAACTTGGACAAAGCGCGCCGCTAAACGAGCGATCGACAACAAATGGTTAGTCTGTCGATCGACATACGTAAATATAATAACGATCGTTGGAAACGGAAACGAATAGCTTTCAAGAGAAACATCTCGCCGATTCACTCTCGTTTGCTTCGTTACTTCCTTTATACCAAATCCGCTAAGCGGCGGCAAGTAGATGCGCTTTAATTCGTAATACAGCTGTACTTTCTCCGCGAGTTTTTGGTTTCAATCCAATCTCATTCACCTGCCGTTATTACATGTGATTTCGAATGCAAAAAGAAACGCGGCTGAACTGATGGCGAAGGGGAGGGGGGAAAGCGACGGGAGTCAAGGAGGAAATGCGATTGTTGCGATTGCGAGGGGTGAAAACACGAGCAAGAGAGAAAAAGAGAGACAAAATGAGTACTTACAATCCGAGTCGGATCGCAATTTACGAGGGCGATCATTAAAAATAATTGAAAGTCTTAAGTCGGTGTCCGGACGACTTCCTCTCGTCCGAAATTCCTCGCTTCTTGCGCCATGCAGCTTTAACACAATGCTCGCACGACTATTGAAACGTCAGTGAAATGAGGAGAACTCGCGCACGGGTAAGAAGTAAGGAAAAGAAAGAAGAAGAAGAAACGCACTGTACGTATGTATCACATCTCAAAGTATTACCAAAAAAATTAAAAAATTTTTTTGATTGTTCTATTATTACGTTTGAGTTGTGTGTAAAATTTTAGCATATTTCTCCCATTGATTTAATAGTTATTTAATTTTTTGTTTCTTCTTGATTCTTATCTTAAAATCGCGTTTCGTAACACTTATTTGCAAATTTGACGAGGAAATAGAATTAAGATCTAAATAAAATTTTTTACGTATATTAATCTTTCGTGATACAACCGGAGATTCAGTCGAATTTTCAATTTTGATTAATTCTGCCTCAAAATTCAGACACGTATAAAAAAGTGAAAAACGTTTCGGGTCAAACAACTGTGAAATCGTATGCTGGAATGTTGGAAGAGAGAGAGAGAGAGAGAGAGAGAGAGAGAGAGTGTACCAGAATTTTTTCAGATCTTTTAGAGCCTAAAAATCCTTTCAAAAACACTATCAGACATTAATGTCCCAGTTGAGTAAGGAAAGGAGCAAAAAAAATGTTAAATATGGAGGGTTAATAAAACTCTAATAATTATTCGTGCAAAGGTTTATTTGGATCCACTTACTCGTTTAAAAATTATTAAGTATTTGCTTAAAACTTCAGCAAAATAAGATCATTTTCGAAAGAACCATTATAAACCAAATTTTTCGTTATTTTCTTGTTTACAGTTGATTTCAGAGTCAAAATTTAGGCATTTGCGATCAAAATTTTTTATCATTGATCAGAAAAAAAAAAGAATAAATCTATGAAGCCTTCAGTTTTTAAATTTCGATAACATTTAGCTCGTATTGCATAGCCAAAGCATCTTTAGTCGAATATGCATATTCGCATTTATCGAAATTTTACCGTCAGGAATTCTCGACGCGATCTCGGTGCCGCACGTGATCGTCATAAAAGCGAGTCGGTCTCGCGGAAGCGCAAGCGGGGCCTGACGACCCTGAGAATCGATTGAGGGCCCCCTGGCCCCTGCCGTCGATAGCGCGCGTATAAAGACGATAAATCGCGAGACGTCGCGCGCGTTAAAGTGCCGATATAGATAGCCGTGGAATTCCATTGAACGGCCGCAGTCGAGACGGATGGGAGTCGCGTCGCAAGCTTTCGCACGCCGCTAACGAACGTGTCCTCCATCGAGCCAAGTCGAGCCCGATCAATGAATGCCAATCATTCATTGGCGCCACTGCTACCTGTGGACGTTAAGGATCTTCACCTATCATGAAGAAGTACGGCGGAAAAAAAAACTTCGCGGACATCCTGTGTGTCGTTAATGATTCTCACCGGTGACATCGAGTTTCCTGGAGATGGCATTTTCGCCGATTTCAATGTTATAAGGTTTATTGTAATTAATAAATTCAATTTAATCAAGAGACGCGGTCGCGTATCACGCCAAGTGAACGCGTAGCGAAGAGAGACCGTTCAATATACGAGATTGTTAGTAATAGTTATCACATTGATTACATATATCAATACACAAGAAAAGAACATTCTTGTTTTGAAAATATTTTATTGTCGGAATGTTAAATACTGAAATGAGATTATGAGGAATTATATGCCTAAAACGATATACTGGGGCAAAATGCCTACATAGTGCTAATACAGCCACTAGAAATGCGATAATAGTACATTAAATGTCGAAATTTACCAAGCCTTTAATATATGTTGCAAGCTGGTAATGCACGCTTGTTAATAGAAATTTCGTCATTTTATCGAAAACTTAAGTTTAAAAGATTTATTTCACACATCTTCTTTAGCTTATAACTTTTTTTCTTTATGGTATTTAATCTTCTATTTGTTTTATTATGAAACTTTATTGTTGCATTTTCATAACTAATTTTTGTTTCCAAATTTGTACTACAAATAAATCTCATAACAAAATAAACAATTATAATTTTTTTAAGTTATTACAAAAATAATAACAAGATATGAAGGTTTTTAAACATTATATTACCAAATTATGTTTACGCTAGAGTGTACCTTTAACAATTTTTAAATATTACAAAATGAAATTAGATTTTAAAAAAAAGTATGTTGTTAAACACAATTTGCTTAAATAAAGAAATTTTGTATATAGTTTCATAAAAAAAATATATTCTCCTTGCAATAACAAATTTTAATGAGTTAAGCGAAAAAACGTTTAGAAAATAACAATATTTTCTATACTAAGAATTAAAACTTTTTAATACTATTATCAAAACAATCATATTGCGCTGTTTAGATGATTATTATAATATTGAAATGATATGAAATATAAAAATATATTTTGCTGAAATATAAAATTTTCAAATCTTTTAAAACAATGATAAGCAAGGCTTCATAATTATTTTATATAAAACAATGATTGTTAAGTAGAATATATTAGATTTAATTCAATACTAATATTTGATACTGTTTTTTTTCTATATCCAATCGAATCAGATTTAATCTTCATTAAAATATTCTAATAAGAAATAATGAAATTTTTAAATTGACATAACCGGACCGACAGATTCGTAAACTTGATTCATTGCCGGTTTACATTACAAAAAATACCACCAATACGTAAACCGAGCTAATACTTGACAAAATATTACAAAGTAAATCGAGAATTGTTCACCAAGGTTCGTGATTTACACCTACTTGCTTCCTGTGTCAAGTATCTGGTCCTTTTGTATGCAGAACCATTCAAAGCACACAGAATTATACTCAAGAATTTCGTGCTGACACAAGCGTCGTTCAACCACGTCAGATCCAAGCGCAACGCCACGGCCTGCTGATTCACGGCACCTTGGATAACCACCTGAGCGCCTTTCACAAAATCTACCGGTTGACGAGGAACTAATAAATAAATTGCGTAGAACCGATTGCGAGTCGACAACATGTGACACTAGAAATGTACATTCTGGAAATTTCTTTCTCGGGAAAAGCTTCAATTGTATTTCAACACTCATACAATTATGATGAATTTTTCCGGGCCAAGCGTTATCCAGATGAATTTAAACGAACATAAACATATTTCGCCCTATTACGCATTACAACTATGATTGATTTAGCTGTGAGAATCATAATAATAATAATAACTATTGCAAGAGTAAAGGCAGGCGAAAGAAAAATACTCAAAAAAATGAGAAAAAAGCGACAATAAAAGGGTTAATGACTCCGTTGAGTCATAAGCATGGTTCAAACATAGTATCACACCAACCGTCACTCGACTCGCCACGCATTGTGCGTGCAGGTAGTGCGTCGAGGACCCGTGAACGATGAGTATCTACGCATGAGTCACGTGGGAAGCATGCGTGAAACTATTCGTCGGCAGGTTCGGCGGTTACTTCAAACCACCGTCTCTTACCGTATTTGCCGACGGGTTCTCCTCATTTGCACGAGGTCATGATAACCGTCAAGATCGCGATAACGTTTAATTTAGTGATGCTTTGATGTCAACCGACACATGATAATAAAGCCGTTGCGAAACTATGTTTAAACAGAAACTTTTAAGAATTCAACCATTTTTCACTGTTCTTTACAGAATATCAGTGTCATACATCAATACAAATATTAGTGTCGGGGACATACATTGTGCAAAATCCGAGAAAAAGAAGTTAATATTAACTAAAGAAACTGACCGAAAAAAACCAAAAACTTGGAATAAAAAAACTCAGTAAAAACAGATTTTTTACTCCGATCCCGAAAATTTTTTACTCCAAGTTTTTTTACTCGATATGTATTTTTTTCGACATTTGGCGTCATATTATTGTTCTAGAATTCAGATTATGCATTCATCCAAAAGATTTCTGTGTAAAGATAACTATAAACAATGAAAATATACATTGACTAAGTGGCGGTAGTTGTGGATATATTTAATCATTGTTGGAAACAAGAATTGAATTCAAAGCTCATGTTGAACAAACATATCTCTTTTGTATTCATCACTAGAAATTCATGAATAAACATAAAATTAGGAAATGAATTAACATTACAATAAAAGACACAATACAAGTATCCTTATATTTATTATTTATTTATAAGCTTCACTTATCAACAAAAAGGCAATTTATCAAAAACACAAAGACGTTTCTGTTTTGATTGGAATTTATAAATACAAAAAGAAAATTATACAAAATCAAAATAACATAGGTATCAAATGTTTTAATGATGAATACCAAGAAAAATAAATTCTCTCTTTTTTCAGTATTTTGGTAAAAAGTGTTTTAAAAATTGATAGTTTACACGGTTTTTTTATTTCAAAATCAAAAGTACTTGCTGGAAAATTCACACAAAATTAAAAATTTTTTAGACTTTCAAAAACTTTTTCCTATTTTATAAGTTGCAAGATGTTAGAATGTAGCATTGAATAAGATTTTAAAATAATAAATCTTATTCAATGTTATTTCAAGCTAGCAAAATTTTAATAATAAAAATTGCATTAAACTTAATTAACATTTCGGTGAAAATCTATCCACCCTAACACTACACTGAGAGAAATGTTTGATGAAATCAACCAAAGTTTAGTTGAATAGTGATCAAATGAATTTTATAGTTATAATTACTAAATATGTAGTTGTTTTGACCAAACAATCTGTAGCCTTAATCAAACAATTATTATCATACAACTAATTATAAAAAGTTTCGTTAAATATGCAACTAAGTTTTTGGGATACCAATAACTACAAAATTCATTTGATCACTATTTAACTAAACTTTGATTGATCTCACCAAACGATTTCTCTCAGTGTAGGGTTAATGCACAATTCTACTATAATTAAGAAATAATACAATCCTTTCAAAAAATTTCTGACCATTCGTAAGCACGGTCAGTCGACGGTACATGAACGCTCGTGTAACTTCTACATTCTTGCCCTTTGCTAATAAAGGAAAGAACGAATAGAGCGGATGCACATTTCCTCGAAACACTCCGTATAATGCGCGCTCTTAACATGAAGCGTGGCGATGTATCGCGACGTCGCGGTTGAATATTTTACCGCCGCTATTCATCGATCGGCATCTACCGTTGTTGAATGCGACAACACGGCGACAACCGGGTACAACGGACCCCCTGATCGGGAGTGTGCCGCGCATTCGAAAATCCGATGTGACTCCTCGCGTGACGTGCATCGAGGATCGAAATGCCAAGCGAGATCTAGAAGCAATTAGAAGACGAGGTGAACGACGTTACTGGACAGTCATTATCAAGCACGCGAGATAACGGACCCGATGTCCAAAGAGCTATTCATTCAAGTTCGCGCTATTACGAGAAATGTTACCCTGGTACGCTAATGGGTGTTAACATCGCCAAGCGGATGCGGTGGCTGGTTCAGGTACTTGAAATGAATTTACAAGTTAAGAGAAGGTAGTCTACTGTAGTATAAAAAATCAATTTTCTGCTTAATTTCAATACTTAAAGTTTTAAAAATATATCTCTTGACATTTCAATTAAAATTAGAAAAATTAATCGTTTATAGTTTAATACGTAGACTGTAAACGTAAATTGTGCATATGTATGTTTAATTATAAGTTAAAAGATTTAAAAATTTTAATGCAATATTTAATTTTATGAGTACATTTTTGCAAAGTTTAAAATTCATAATTGATCCTCTCACATAACTTTGCGGATGAAAGTGGGCATCTTGATGAACGGTGCAATAAACATCGCAAACGCAAGGTCGTTTTATTTTCTTGCCGGATCAGAGCTTAACGGACTGTTTCGAAGGGTCCGTCCCCACATTCAGAAGTTATTTCTCCTCTCTCGAGCTCGGCGTGATATGTCGGGATACAAAGTGAAATGATGTAGTGAGATATGTGCGAATTCGAAAGGAAAGAAAACCACAATAGCTATACTTTCTTTTGGCAAAGACGGCGCAAAGAGAAATTTCTGAGGAATAGAGCCTTTGACGAAAAACATAAGAATTCTGCAGAAAGGTCTACCAAAAAAAAAGTATCGCAAAGAAAGGATTATTTTAGGAGATATGTGTCCATAGTCCTTGAAAAATAAGGGTTCCTTGTTTTTTTCTGCCTTTGTCTCGCGTACTACGTTTTACCATACGCGAGACAAAAACAGACGGGACGAGGAATCCTCATTTCTCAAGGAGAGACTATGAATACGGGTAACAGACATAGTTATGGCTGCAATGTATCTAGACATAAAAGAGAGAAAAACGAGCAAAAGAAATCGAATGGATTGTACCAATGATCAGAAAATTTATCGTCGTGTCAATAAATTAGTTAACAAGAAAACATTTATGTTGTCTGACAGATTAATAGAGGAAAAGGTAGTATTATAGGCCATTCATATTATCTCCATTATTAGGTGATGAACTTTAATAATAACTTATAGAATTATTAGTTTAGTAACCCGTCATTATGTAGTGGTGCTAATACGCCAATAATACACAATAGCCGACACTTGTTATAAGGCATTTTCTTTTCGAGCATTTTCAAACTTTTTCAAAGTACATTTTAATAATTACACATACTTTCTCATTCTTTTTAAACTAGAGCGTATTATCACACGAATGTGTGTGCATTCGGATGCTTTTTCGTTATTTAACTTTTTGTTCGGCTGTACACATTTCGAGTTATACAATGTTAAACAATAACATGGGCTTTTGTTAATGTGGACCCTTATGCAAACTGATGTCTTAATAAGCCCAATAATGACCTCTTTTTCAAAGTTTCATATCAAAGTAGTTATTCGATAAATTGATTGTAGTTTAACTGTTAATATATGTATTATAGATTTACCTATATATTATAGATTTTCAGTACTGCAATCTACATGCGGAATGCTTAAATGTATCTACATACATTTATACATATTCTGCGATAATTTCTCTTTATTTTGAATAAATATATAATTTTTTAACAAAACACTATTTTTTAATTAAAATCAATTTTTCAATTTATTTTTGTGATAGGCTACATCACCTCCTTTTCCTTTTTGACCTATTATACAGTGTCACTACATTTTCGTAAATAATATTCAATATCATAAATACGTTATAACTTTAAGTCCAGAATCTATTGAAAAACAAAAAAGTTTGATGAACATAATCGTTAAATTGTCAATTTAAAATATTGATTAGCACAGTTATTGCGTAAAATGTAAATGGGTGACCATAATATCATCTTCTTCTCTAATAATAAATTTTAATGAAGTTTGAAGTATGATTTAATGCCATCGTAATTGCATGCTCATCAGAACTAATGAATGAAGTTATTTTAGAGAGAAAAGAAAGTTTTTCTCGTGAAATCGTTTGGTGCTTGTTCGTAGCGGAAAATCAGCATTTATTTGAACGCGCCGCCAATTACCAAGCGCTATGTATAACGCGTAGAAGATAGACCGCCGTTGTTCGCTCACGCGCGTACACGCTCGACTTTCGCGGTCGAAACCTTTCGCGGGGGATTTGCTGTCAGGAATGCCTTCTTCGAAGCGAAGAAGGGCGCTTTTACTGCGCCCATTGAGAGCCCATTCCCTTTCGTTTCGCGCCCTCGCAGCGCTGAATGCTGCACCGAGAGACGTACAACGTCGCGCCTCGTCCGCCGACCGAGGAGCACGTGTTTCAACAGCTATACGGAGAAAACTTGTTTCGCGAGCCCTAAAAGCGCGAGAGCCCATTCCCGAGGAATCCGCACGTTTAAGTCGCGGCCTCGTAAAGCCCCGACGTTTCGCAGTAAAGAACCAATCTGATATATTATTCTTAACTCACAAACGTTTAGAGAGACGTTAGAATACGATTTGAATACCAAAATGTGTAACACGAAAATTAACGTAAAGTTTCGCAGCAGAGCGATTAAACGTCTTGACAAATAATTCAGAGCTAGTAGAAGATTTATAGCGTCGACACCGCGACCGTAATGTTCTTGGCAAACTCAATTTACATAATAAATTGGCGTGCGTCTGCAATTACGAAGATTTGCCTCGTCCAGCAGAGAGCAGCTCGATATCTCGAGGACGCGGTTTTACTTCCGATTGTTACGCCAACCTTCGGTCGTTATATCGGATTGTGACTTAATGAAGAGATATTCAATGAAGCAGCGGAGCGCGCGCGCTCCGTTCAGTTATTTGTCCATCCTTAATCAGTCACGTACCGCACGTAATACCCCGAAGCGATTCTAAAGGAAAAGACGTGACGTCATTTGCTGCGAGATACATATGAATCACATACGAGGCGCGATCATTATCGACTCATTCGAGTTACGAAGCAGCCCGTCGCTTATGTAGGCCGTCCCAATTATCAGCGACTTCGGCAATTTGCTCTAATACTGTCGTACTCGTTTATTCTGACGTCGGTCTTAGCAATAATGGCAATACATTTATAATATTAAATGAAACATCGACGATAAAAGACATTCTGTACTAATGCTAGAAAATGTCGGATGACTAAATAGTTCAATAGGACAATTTGAATCTCAAAATCAAATTGTTCGAACCTTTCAAACTGAAGATATGTTCGAACTGCTTCAACTTACTTCAGATTCGGAAGTTCGAAATTATAATTTGAACCTAAATTTTTTAGCATATTAAGCGTGGCACATAGAAAAACGTAAACCAATAAATTAATCACAGAAACTTAAGACAGTAACATAAACAGTAGCAAATAAAAAATGCTGATTTCCTTACTGCTTACGTCTTACTGCTCAAGTTTTTCTATGTGCTAGAGACACATAAAAAAACCAATGTAAGAAAAGAGTGCTCTTTTATTTCCAATGCATACTGCATTTCTAATTTTCTTTACTGTCCAAACTGTCCAAACTTTAGATATAACAAATTAACATTAGCGATCACGGCTTATTAATGGCCTTTAAACCGTCAAAACTGTCCGAAATATTCGAAATAAATGCTCAATTTTTCAAATTCGAATTATTCAATCAATTTGACCTATTCGAATAGATCGAACATACAATATGTTCTTTCGTTTGAATCCTATTCGACACTTAAATATCACAAATTTATCTCGCGAAGAATCAATAATTTACCGATGCATATTACAGTGATAATTTACTGTAATCTATTATTTACAAAGATTCATGGATATACAGAATCCCATTTTAATGTCCCACCCTTAATAACTTCGTAAAAATTGGTTTTAGTAAAAAATGTTTCAAACAAAAGTTGTTGGGTTTGAAAATATCTATTTATTGATCTTATCAATTTGACCTTGGGTGGCGTCGCCGAAGTGAAAACAAGATTGATTTTTTTCAATGGAACACCCTATTTTTGATTCCAGAATCTAATAACTACTGTCAAAAACTTTTCAAAACACTCTCTAATAAAGTTTACTTTCATTAAGTATTTTCCGAGTTATGAAGCTTAAAACTTATCGTACCACCGGCATTAGCATTACCCAAGATGCACCACGTGGAGGCTGCCTGGTCAGATTTATACCTCTTTTGTCTTGGATTTGCATGCATAACACAAAAGAGATGTAATTCGATCAGGCAACCTCCGCATAGTAACCTTGGGTAATGTTAATATCAACGATACTGTAACTTTCAAGCATCATAACTCGAAAAGTACTTAATGAAAATAAACTTCATTATAGTATTTCGAAAAGCTCTCGACATCACCTATTAAATTCTGAAATCGAAAATAGGATGTTCTATTTAACAAACCTTCTGTGACTTTGACCTGACCTCGACGACTCTACCTAAAGTCAAACTGATAGGATCGATAAATAGATATTTTTAAGCCCAACAACTTTTGTCTGAAACATTTTTTATTACATTTTTTATTAGCAATTTGTAAACGAAGTTATTAAGGATGGGACATAAAAATGGGACACCCTGTACATTTCGAATAATTATGTTTCGTATCTATCGTTCAGAGCGACCGGTCGGTGACGTCGCGCAGGTGTTCCCGTCCGGTCCTGTCGTTCGATGGCGATCTTGGACGACAGAGGTGCACCGGGTTACGGATAAACGCGGCTAACCTTCATCCATGGACCGTTACTCTGCCCCGTCGGGCCCCCCGGCTACGGGTTATTCAGGTCTCTGGGTCCCCCAGCGTCGTCGACCACGACGAGAGGTGAGGACACGGCGTCATCCACGTGAGGAGCCGCGGCATCACCTCCTACTTCCTCTGCCTTCATCTTTGTGTGACTTTGCGGTCCTCCAAGACTGGTAGCCACGCCAGGCGGCGGAGAACCGGCGATAAAATAATACGCTTAGGATCCATCTCCCGTCGCGTTTCATTCAAAACTCGCCGACAAGAGTCTTCGCACATCTTTCTTTTTTTTAAACCACCGAGGACGAAGGTTCATCTCTATTACATGTACAGTTGTCTAAACGAGTTTGTATCATTCCTAGAAAGCTTGTGTCACGAATTTTTCGTAAAACATAGTAATTAATGATGTGTCATTATTCAACGTCTCTGAGAATTCTTTTGACACAAAGGGGAGGATGTTGTAGTTATATAAGATTAAGATACAAAGGCAGTCACCAAAGCGTTATATTTGTTTTCTCGTCTGCAGACGACGGAGCTTCAATCTCGTCGTCCGCGTTGAAAAGTACGCACTGATGCGGTGATCTCGACATCTCGTCTCGTATCGTCTCGTCCCCGGAACCTCGGCTCATATCACGTTCCCGACTTAAAACGCACCGACGTGATACCGAGCTGGCGGCGCGGCGGCGGAGGTTACGATGGCTACGCCCTCGAGTTCTACCCTTTGATCCCATTAGGGGGGAATTCACGAGGCCGGTCGCTCGAAAAGAAGAAACGTTATACGTTCTTTTTTAGAATCATCGACCAGACGGAGGAGAGACGCGGAAGGAGGAGAAGGATCGAGAGGAGAGACGCGTCTTCGCTTCGCCATTCCTCGCCGCGTCGCTCGCGAAGAGGCCTACTTTGCACGTGGCCTACTTGCCGAAGACCGACGGTCACACGCGAGAGGGGCCACCGAGAGCCGCCGTGACGCGACGCGTGTCTCTCTCGCAAAAGAGCCGGAAAGAAGGCAGCGGCGCAGCGCGGCGGCGAGAGAGTCTCTCTCTCTCTCTCGGGCGGAGATGTGGCGGCGGCCGAGCTGAATTCCTGCGCGACAGGGGTCGAGCTACTCGGCGCAAGCACGTCTGTATTTTTATGTAAGCCTGTAATGGTCTGTCATAAAATCGCCCGCGAAGAGAGCCGGCAAATCATCATCGGGCGATCACCGTAAAACGCGATCTCACGATCGCTCTTAGGCGTTCGTCTCTCGCACGATTTATATGCTGCTCAAAATTTATACCTCTTTTTTTTTCCTCTCTTCGAGGAGAAAGCGAAGGATTTTCTTAATTAGATTTGCGTGCCCGTATGTCCATACAATAGTCCCGCCGCAGCGGGATCGCATGTACCAGAGATTCTTTTTCTCATCAGAGAAATGTATGTGTTTATAAATACAATATCAACGTTCAGCCGCTTCCGTTCCGCTTCCAGCTATACGTCTAACGGAATACCGTCAAATTCCTCGTTTTCCAGCAGAGCCGTGGCTTCGCGGAGAAATTTTCAAATGAGGAAACGAGCCCGAGTTCCGCTTTACTGTGCAATAAACAGCCGCGCGAGTTGAGCGATCTAACTACTTCGGAATCGGGGCGATCTCCGCGCTCCCTTCGTCATGGGAGTGCGTGTAATTAATCGCATCGCATCTATTCGGTTACGATAATACGCGAGCAACGAGGTCAGGAGTACGACGAGAAAGAAGAAAAAGCGTCGATGTGCCGTCAGTTGGCGGGTGCCCCCGAGTGCGATGTGCGCGGTCCAACGGTATTCGAGACGCATCTGATGTACGCACGTCGACACGTTGAAACGTATGCGAGAAAACAGGAACGCTCCAGTGAGGTCCTTGAGACAGATCCTTTCGATCCTTTTACGACTTGACTCGCATCTCCGTCAAATAATGAGGCGTACAAAAAATATGGTTGCAGAAAGAGGTTCCAACGATACGCTTTTGAGTTGCCCACAAAAAACTCGTTTTCATGATGTATATCATGGTAATTAAAAGATTAAGCTAACAATAATTTGAAAATTAACTAATATATACTCTTTCATAAGTTTATGATTAAATAAACTAAAGATTACATGTATGTACACATGTTACCTTGAATTTATTTAATCATAAGTTTATGAAAGTATGTATTAATTAATTTTTTAAGCTATAATTAATTTAATTTATTGGTTAATCATATATTATGAAATTGGACCATAGTCACATAAGAATAATTTTAGAAATAGTTCAGTCTCTTTGTGACATATTTCTATCAGTCCAATTTCAATGAAACTTGATACTCGAAAGATTTTAGGGGTCGCTGATTTCGAATCCGAAATTGAAATTTAAAAATTTTGAAAAATTAAGATGGCAGATCCAATATGGCGAACAAATATTGTTAAATTTCTTAGAATTTGACGAAACTCGAGGGTTTTTGAAGTCACAGAAATCTAATTCGAAGTTAGAAGTAACTAATTCAAAATATATTACGGACTTAAAAGGGCAGATTGAAAACGAAATCTATCGGTAGTTTTCATTACTAGATTATAAACATAATCGAAAGAGATATTATAACGATGCTGTAATATGTTTTCCAAATACCAAATACAAATTTCAAAAAATATGTAAATATATTTAAAAAATTTTTTTAAACTGAATAAAAAAAGGTGACGTATGGATATATCACTATGCAAAGTGTTAATTCATTTTCCTAATCCGCGTAAGCACGCGTGACTTTTTTGACATGTTTTTATTTTTCCTTATAAATAGATTAAAAACTGAGACTGAAAAATAATTTAAACATAAATAATAATTTTTAAACATTTATAGAAAATAAAAGAAATGTATATTTTAAAAAATATATTGTTACGTGATATATTTAATTAGTAAGTTTATACCTTGCGTGTGGGTCAACTTAATTCTCGCGCGAGTTAACTTACGGATTAAGCGACACAACATCGAGAAGTTGAGCGTACAGCGAACGTCGTTTTTCCACGTCCGCAATCTCGCTCATTTCATTTCGATTCCATGTCGTGATACTTAGATATCTAGCGGCCGATCGTGATCGCAAGTAACGTACGGATCGCACCTCTGACCGCGGGGCGTGACCTGCGGGATCGATCAAATGCCAGCGAAATTCTCGATCGCTATGACGAAGCGTGACGTCGAAAAAAAAAAAGACGTTGTGACTCGAGGTGTCGCAATCGGTAAGGTCGATCGCGTGGAGCATAACGAGTACGTACGTTGGTAGATGCAGCGTGCAACAGCCACATGCACAAAATAAAAGGATAGTGTGAACGATTAAACGAGAGAGAGAGAAAGAGATCGAGGGGGCGGCCCTGTCATTTCCCTGTCGGTGCGCCTAATCGCAATGAGCCGGAGGAAACCGTACTCATAAATCATGCCGCTTTCAAAACTGGTTGCGCGACGCGGACATGCTCTCATTAATGCCGCACGCTTCGGCCGCGGTAATTGGACGAGACCCCGTGCCGATCGGCGTGGCTTTTCGCGCGAGCCTCGCTATTATTGCGTCCATCGTCTCGATATCGCGCCGCGATATCCACGAGACGTGACACGCGGGGGTCGCGCGACTCACGAAGGGTAACGCGGATAAGCGATTTTTGCCTCGATCGTCACGCGCGACGAGTGTAGATACAGACATGCCGATGATCTAGATCGATAAAACGGCTAAGGTAGAGCGTAGCGAACGATCACGCCCGCTCCTTGCGAGACACGGCGACCTGGACCACGTGGTTTATTCGGAGCTTATTTCGTACCTCGGTGTTCTTCATACCGAAGCGGTGAGGCAGAGGCTATTGTAATCGTCGCTAGCTAAGTCCTCAGCTTTAGATTGGACTCGGTTACAGTCGAAAATGCATTGAAAATTTAATTTCGAAATGATGCAAAATGTACATGCATATTAACATTCTACAATGTTCCTGAATTAAATAAAGCCCACTTATGATTTTTTTTTTTAAAAAACAATTGAGTTTTGTAAGATCTATTTTTGGGAAATCTATTAAATAAAGTTTTCAAAAATCAAATAAATGATCTGGACGTTATTCAACCCAGATTAGGTTTAACCCTTTGTAATCATTCGGGATCCATTAAACCCCCAAAAAATTTGAAGCTCTATATCTCTAAGTTCTTATTTCGAAATGGAACTTGATACATACACACATTTGAACCTTTTTTTAAAAAAATGGTCTTTATTTCTAAGAATAAATCTTTAGGAATGTGAATTTACACTATTTTTTTTTAAAGTGTCATATCTGTAAAGTGTAGCCATAAATTTAAAAAAAAATTAAAAATAAAAAAGTTATGATTTCTTTTAATACTCATTTTTCAAAATTGTTTACTTTCGCAATTTTTTAAAATTACAATCTTTACAGAACCGCTGTACTTCTATATTCCACAATATTTAAAGTACGTTCTGTAATTTTTTGACTTCAAGGAACGAAAACTGTGAATGGTAACCGGTTAAATGCGCTGGAATCATCATTTTGCCCCCCGATGTGACCATTACGGAACTTTCAAGAGATGCGACTACGAACGGTTATTATATATTCGAATCATGTCCTGTAAAAATATACATCTCTCGATGCTTTAAATCTGGTTTTTCTCTCCTGAAAAAAAAATGCACCTTCTCCCTTACAATATTCTCTGAGGGCATAAGCGACTTTATTTCACCGGCGCGCGGCGCGGCGTATCGAATGCATTCACACGCGCGCTACATAACTTGTGTCTTGTTTCTCGCGTTTATATGCTTACGCTTAGGTCGAGAGTCGAAGTTGCATTACAATCGCCGCGAGAGAGGCTGGTCGGTAACAACACCGCGCTCGTGACGAAACAACGAAAGGCGGTTATTACCTCTTATACCGGTCGCGCGATAATCGGCGCGCGATAGCGAGCCGAACCGATAAATCCGTCGATGCATCGATTCGAATGCTTTTCACGATTACGTTAAAGCCGCCGCCGCCTTTGCGTGACGCACCATGCACCATGAATCCCGATCGGTGATGCGACGCGACGCGACGTTAAACTTTCCCAATGGCATCTAATATACTGCAATTCATCGTAATAGACGCTTCGCGGCGCCGGTGATCTCCCGGTAATTGCGATCTGTCGTTAAAACGCATTCACCGCGCGAACCTATGCACGCGTAACGAGAAACGCGCGCATGTATTTACACGGCACGCGTCGTTCTCGCATCGAGATCTCCCGATGCGAACGAGCGAAAACATTGCGTTTACGTAAACGCGATCGGCGGCGCTCACCGCAGAAGGAGGTAGACGTGATATAATTCAACGCGATAGAAATCACCATACGTTCGCGGCGCTATTGCGCAATTAGTTCGCTCGCATTATCTGGAGTCGCGCTTCCGACAGACGTGCACGCGAACATATCTAATCGAGCGTCGAACGTTAGCCGAGCCATTAAATCAATCAGAGAAAGAGAGAGAGAGAGAGAGATTTGCTTTTCCGCGACCAGGTCATAAAAAGCTCCACGTATGTCGAACATAGTGTTTCATCAAGATCAAGAAAATTCAAGAAATCTTGTCTTGGTCTTGTCTTGAATCAAG
>QKQZ01043123.1:0-10376 GCA_003595255.1 Solenopsis fugax | reverse complement strand
TATATATATATATATATATATATTTCTTACAACATTGTCATCAGGAGAAAGTCGGCAGTTGCGATCGTAAGACCTTCAAAATGTTTATCAAGGTTGTTGTAAGATCTCTCTTAGATTTTAAAATGTATTCTTTGAAGTATATTGATTGACATGTCGTCGTCTAATAATTGTGTCTCAATTAAGACATACACGATCTTCTCTCCATTTGTTCCTGCCAATCAATCATTGCGACTTCGACAGAAACAAAAATACCAACTTTTCATCTACTTTACTTCTTATTTATTTTTAGCAATATAACTTAGCATTCACTTTCAGTTTTTATCATTTTAATTGTTCTTGTACATTTTTAAATTTCGATCATCTACGATTTTTTAATATTTTTCTATTTTTTAACCACTGACTGTTTTTTGATTCAAGATTTTATAGTTTCACTTTTCTAATTCTTTATATTCATTATTGCAAGGTACTGTTCGACTGTGATTTATTTATTTATGTTAAATTTACCCCGTTTTCTGCTTCATTTAATGAGTGACAATTTACTTTTCAATCAATTTTACATACAATATTTATTGCAATTTTTGTGTTGTCACTTTTAGGCTGGTCAACTATTATAGTTCATTTATCACTCGACCTACTAACCGTTTGTGATTTACGCATATTGACTGTCAAGATTCAAGATTTATCGCTCATCACGTGCTACGAAGAACATAAGAATATCTCTGACACATATTCATTTTGCGAATTTATTAAACGTTCCTAAACTGCTGAAGACAGCCAACAAAATTGAGTCGAAATGTCCAAAAAAAGCTAACATAAATGTATGGTACTTGAATTGAATAAGAAATACTTAATTCATATATATTTTTTTTAAATTCTATCAAATAGAATTTTTAATAATAATTAATAATTATTAAGCCTAAATAAAATTTTCCAAACTATTTTTAAAACCCTACTAAATAAAAATTTTTAAATATTAATTTTATAAACTTTATTAAATTGAGTGTTAACCCTCAAGTTTATTTGGGAGTTAACATTGCAAGTTTGTCATTTCAGACCGCCAACGTTGGGTGTATTTCTTCGTAAGGGATGTACTTTATTTTAAACATACTTTATAAATTATAATGGGTACTTCAATAATAATTAAGCTAACTAAATGTGATATTAAATTTTCAAAACTATTTTTAAAACTCTAATACATAAAGTTTTTAAAAATAAAATAAGTTATAGATTTAGTCACATATACTCCTTATTTTATTTAAATTTTAATACGTACTTGACTTTTCTAAATTAATTTATAACTCGCACCTGATGACTCTCATCAAACGTTCTTTTTCATGGAATCATTTTTAAAAATTGATAGTCCTATTTTCCATTGTATAAAGCTTCTAAAAATATTTTCCAAAATTTAAAACAATTAATAGTTTTTAGAATATATCAAGTAGTGAAGAGATCAATACTTCAATATTAAAGTTATTTGAAATATGTTAAATACAATTTGAAATATCCATTATTAGCGTAGATAGAGAGAGAAAGAGAGAGAGACGTTTTATATAATACGTAATCAACACTGAAAAAAGAGTTTGCTAATAATAATCATGCTTCTGATGAAATAATTTTTATTAAATATTTAATTACAATAATATAATCAAAAATTTAGTAATTAATATTAATCAAATGGTTACTAAATATTATTAAGTAGTTACTAAATATTATTATCTGATTATATATTAACTAAACATTTAATTTAAATTATTTTATCTCAAAACTCAGTAACTGTCGTTTAGGCTTTATTATTATTATTATTATTATTATTATTATTATTATTTATTAAACTCTATTTTCTGTAAATGTTATTAATAATTTATATAAGCGGATTATACTTTACATAAGATAGGAAACTAACATTCCAAGGCCCATTTATGTATCTCGTTATCGAAATCGCCGGGCAGTTCATTATCGTTTCCCTTAATCTTCTCGATTCTACAACCCATAAAAGATATTGCAATAATCATCAATTTGTGTAAATATGTATATGCTAATTTTGTTTCCCATCCTCTTTTACCTTCTTATGAAATCCTGTGTAACCACTTCAATTGGCGTTATGTATTTTCGCACAGTCTTCGGTTGGAGAACAGGTTTCTGGACGCGCGTACGAAACTCCTTCCACGGCTCGCCATGTCTAACGAGAGAAATTAGCGATGAGTTCAGAATAAACGAACAAAGTAAATAAAGAATATTTTTTTCAACCGCACAAAACTTTTCATTGAGACAGCATTGGCATAATAAAAAGTAGAGGACAAGGTCATAAAACTCGAAAGTTTCGTTGAGACTCTATACATACTCCTACACGCTTCTTTTCATTTAGGTAATGAATTCTCGATATTTTCATCTATTTTTAATTCTATAAATTTGTTTTTAAATAAACATATAATTTATAAAAATATAGTGTGTATATATAAATAACTAAATAAATAAAAATGTGTTTATATAAAAGAATAACTTTTATAAAATTTATTTCTATGAAACTTTATTACTATTATTTTTAAGATTATTATTTAATAACCTGTTAAAGTCCATGGCTAGACCAGCAAAGATAACAAAAAAAATAACAATTGGAAAGGACCGGAGCATGATAAAACATTATTGACGTAAAAAGCACGTTGCAAAAATCAATTTTGCAACTAATTATTATAAACAAATTATTAAAAATTGACTGTAGAGGAAAACTGATTGCGCCAATCGATTCTACGGAAAGAAATTACTAAAGAAACATATATGACTCTTTCTTAAGTTATTTACATTTTGTGCAAAAAAAATAATCTGTATAAATAATTAAATTTAAAATCTATAATTAGTTGCAAAATTGATTTTTAAAGTGATTTTTATATCAGTAATATTTTTTCATGTTTTGGTTCTATTTACAATTATTATTTTTTAGCTATCTTTGCTGCTGTGGCCATAAGCTTTAATGGGTTAAAGTTAGATCTTCGAAGAACAAAAAACAATCGGTTTGGGAACGATAAATCTCAGCTTTTTCATAAGTCGCTGCTATACGTCTTAAAGTTTTAAATTGAAAATAAATAGAAGTTATCTAAAACACTCTCGTTCTCTAAAAATTAATAAAAAAAAGTTTACAAAATTTTTTCTAGCACTTACAAGGAATGGTTTCGAGGTGTTCCCCTCCGATTTTGACGAGCCTTTAATATGTTGTAGTACAGATAAAAATAAGGGACACGTATTTTTTTATACATGCCCATATGCACTTTTAGGGGGTGAAACACCCCTTTGAAAAAAATCGGTTTTTTTTCTTTCCAAACGAATATCGTCGAAACTATAAGAGATAGAAAAAAAAGTTCTGAATGAAAGTTGTATGGCTCGAAGAATACTTTATAACAATAATTTAAAAAAAATTTTAATTAATAATAATTAATAATAATTAATAAATAAAAAATTTTTTTCAAATTATTGTTATAAAGTACTCTTCGAGCCATTCAACTTTCAATTAGAATTTTTTTTTCTTTCTCTTATAGCTTCGACGATATACGCTTCGAAAGAAGAAAACCGATTTTCTTCAAAGGGATGTTTCATCCCTTAAAAGTGCGTATGGGCACGTATAAAAAAAATACGTGTCCCTTATTTTTATCTGTACTACCACATATTAAAGGCTCGTCAAAATCGGAAGGGGACACCTCGAAAACATTCCTTGTTAGTCCATGTCTCTTAATATAATAAATTTTTAATATTGAGATTATTCGCCGCTAATTATTTTTCACCTACACGCCAACAACGCCGGGTAATTCGCCGAAAAAATCCTTGCGTACGATACTCTTATAATGCACCAAGCAGGGCATGGAGGGTCTGAAAGGCGTGGGGCCCTCTTGTCGGTACACCTTTTCGATTTCGTTGGCGTCGTATACGAAGAGCAGATCGGGCCGACCTATAAGACCGCTCAATCGTACGATTTTGCCGTATTCTTCGTAGAACATTTGTGAGATCTTTCCAACGTCCGAGATCTTGTACTGGCCGATCAGCGGCAGCAGCCGCCAGGCGTTTCCTAAGATCGGTATTGGCCGCGGGCCTGGCACCTCGTCGTACGGTCTAACGAACGAGGACGCGATCCTTGGGGACGACGATGCATGAGAACACTCGGACGTGATCGTATCGCTGCAGAAACCTCGAGAAACAACCCTTCGAAGAAACGACTCGCAGGACCGCAATGAACAGTGTCGTGTCTCACAAATTCGTAGTGGTGGTTTCATTCTGTAATCGATTTCCCGTTACCACTTTCTTTAACTTGTCGAAGAATATAATATTTTTGTCATTATCAAAATAAAATAGCACAGCGAGAATAGCGAAATATTAGCCAAAGGAACAAAAATTATAATTTAAAAAATTATAAAGATGAGGAAAACGTTTAACTCTTTGAGGTGATGGCTCTTTTTATTTTATAAACTGCTTGCTCGATTTTTCTAAAATTTGACAATGAATTTGATAATGTTTTTTTGAGTCGAACTCAAAAACAAAAATATTCAAAATGACAATATGGCAAATAGAATTTTTTAAAAATCCAACTTTATAAAATTATTTTAAGCCGGTATTCATAATCTTATTTCAAGATTGTTTTAAGTAATCTTAAGTCTTAAGATGCTAATATTCTGTAATTGATTAATCTTAAAACAATACTTAGAGAATTTTTAATTGAGTTTGTTTTTTATTATGAACTGGCATTTTTCTTCTCTCGCTTTTGTCAAATTTCAAACATATCTATACTGAGACAAAACACACATTCTTAAATTTTAATAAATATTTATTTGAATATTTATTCGAATACTAATAAAATATTTATTTACGGTACATAAATATATTTACTCTATAAGAAAAATACTTAAATTAAATTAGTGATTCTTGTACTATATAAATATATATTTGCAATTAATAAATATTTCATTAGTACTATTCAAACAAATATTAAAATTTAATAATTTTTCTCTCAGTGTATTTCATTTTAACAGAGAAAATACACCCTATACTAATTCAGTTATAAAAATCGACTTATTGCTAATTAACACCAAATTTCCGTTTTATTCGAAGATCATGCTAGTCGAGCAGAATGGACGCTTAACTTCTAAACTTTAATTGCGCTCTATGACATAAGTTACTTCTTTATTGTAAATTTTTGAATTTTGATATTTTCAAGTTACGTTCGAATTGAGTGATTTTAAGAACTTCTAAAACTACATAAGTTGATAATCAGATTATTTTTTCGAAATATTTAGTCCATCATATTGAATTTTGAATTTTAGAATTGTAAGACCAGAATTCAGCATCCCCGAAAACAAACTTCCATAAGTTACTTTGTTAGAAAGCTTTCGCAAAGAGTTAATTGTTATCTTGTATTATTATTTTATTTTATATTAAACCTATTTCATTGATTACCTATTTGTTGTTATTTACACACTACACTTTTACACATAAGTGTCATTTATTTCCAGGTAAACCGTTTACATTTAATAAACGTTTAAGAAACATTTAAATGATACGTTTTGTGATGTATAAAAATATTTATTAAACGACTATTTAATGTTTATTAAATCATTGAAATGTCTCGTATTATAAAAACAATATTTTAAATTAGTATTAAAACAATGTTAGAATAGACATTAAAAACATTTAATGATCTTTTGTATAACGTTTATTTTTCAGTTTAAAGATTTAAAATTGATTTGTAATGTTTGTTAAACGTATTTTAAACATGTGTTACTTGGGTTACCACTACTATTGGATTATACATGCTGCAATTCTCCCCAAATTCCCGTATTTTTTATTATCTAGACCTAAACCACAAACATTTTACTTTCACTCAATGGATCGCAATATGATAATTTAAATGCATCTCTCTCTCTCTCTCTCTCTCTCTCTTTCTCTCGGATTTTTTAACTTTTGAGAATGCTTTCACTGTGCGATTTGACATGCTTAACCGCATGAATTTTATATAAATTGTTTAATCAATTAAAAACCCTTTTTATTTAAAATTATTGTAGGACAATCGCGACATTTGGTATTAGATTTTTTATTGAAATAATCTCAGTATCTGTTATTAACTATAGTCACGCGAAGCCTATATATATATTTGTAAATGTATTCAAAATTACTTATAATCTGGTTGAATTATTGTGATAGAATTCAAATAAAAAAAAATATATAATTTAATTGCATTTGTTTACATTTATTATAATATATAATACAATTAATCATTATGAAATAAATTCATTAATGAATCTTTATTGATATTTAATTGTAGAAAAATATATTCAGAATAATAAACAAGGTAGGCTCCAAGGAAATAAATTAAGAGTATAATGTTTAGTGCCAATTAAGAGTCAAACACAAGGTCTTCGGGTGTGAAACAATATATTGTTCTTCAAAATTGTACAAACGGGTTCCTACGATTTAGACCATCCTCAGTGTAACAGCAAAAGTTTTGGCAAAATCTATGAGTCAAATATACATAATCGGTCAAAAAGTTGTTAATAAATTAAGAAACTTTTGTACATTTTTGAAGAACAATATATTGATTCACACGCGAAGACTTTGTGTTTGGCTCTTAATTGGCACTAAACATTATACTCTTAATATATTCAGAATATTTCAAAAATATTTGAATAAATTATAAAATCAATAATTAAATTTAAAACAATATTTTTTAAATATTTAGGAGAATGCAATTACACAATTATAGCATTGTATTTCGTAAATGCAATTATACAAAAGTATGCGCCGTGACGCAAAAAGTTGCGGCGAGAAAGCGTATAAATTCGGAGTCTCATCTCAAATACTACACTATTACAGTAGACGAATTAGAGATCATTTAAAATCTCATTTCATTTCCAAAGATTTCATTTAAATAATTATCATGCATTAAAAAAAATAAACGTTAAACACACAAACAAGAATGAAAACAACGCAATAGATTTTTCGCAGGGTGCCGAAACACTTTAATTTATTATTACTATATCTATTACTAGATAGATCTTTTTTTTATCTTTTATCTATGTATTACTCATTGCCCAATCAATGAACAAATAAGAAATTGAATTAACTTAATTAATAAACAAATAAAAATAATTATTTTTAAGTTCAAGTAAAAAGTGATATTTTAATAAAATCTGTATGAAAATTAGATCTAAAAAATATCATTTAATTTGCAATTTATTATTTTGAAGTTTTATTATTTTAATATTTTCTTAGTCATTCGGTAATTGAAATGTTCAACAATTAATACAATGACTTTATCCTTTTATAATAATTAGGATTATTTACCAATCGTGTTAAGATATTAAATTTCTAATATTTTATAGTATGTAAAAGACAATTGAAGAATATTGTGGAAAGTCGTTCGAGCACTCTTGAGCGGGAAACATTCTCTCTCATGCATCGAAATCACTTCATCCGAAGGGGAAAACAGTTTTCGTCTTCTTCTCAGATCAGCGAAATTTGCGTACCAATGATTACGTTCTAACTGGCGTAAAATTATTCGGTTAATTCCAATTAATTCCCTTGTTAGTTATTTTTATCGTGAACGTACCTCGTTATATTGAAAGACAACATTGCTCGAATCCGCTCTTCACGAAGACGACTCCGGAATTTTTAGTGACCCACTCATACACCCACATATATATATACACACACACACACACAAATCTATGGCGAAGACAAGGCTCGGTAACGTTATGGCTCATGGATGCACCGTTACTGAAAACGATGTGTACCGCGAGCGAAGAAGGTCGCGGGATCCGATCCACGTTGAGTACTCCCCACTGAAGAATTCTTCTCCCTCCAACATAAAATGACCCGAATCTCCAACAAATTTGGCTTAACTCACCTGTGCTAGAGATGTATCGAAATCGGGACACTTTCTCGCTCGATCCTTTCTCAACATTCTCCACATTCTCAACATTCTCAACATTTTTTTAATTAAAAAGGCATAATGTAAACTAAAAGAAAAATTATTATAGTATCTTTGTCATTCGGAACATATTATCTTCATGAATTAATCAATGTGCATTTAATAAAATATTACAATAAACATGCTTTAATTGGTACTTTGATGAAAATAACGTCCCACACCGTACCGAAATTTTTCAGAGGTATCTCAGAAATATTTCAAAAGTGAAACATATTATAAAAATTGCGACAAACATTTCTGAAACAGAAATAGTAAAATGTCCGTGAATCTTGCATCTGAAACCTCACAGAAAAATTACTAAAAGATACTAAAAAAAAGCTGCAATTTTTCTGAAATATTAAAGAAGGAGAGAATAATATGGCACCCATTTTCATTTTATTGAATAATTTGTTTATAATCAATATTTTATATTAAAACTTGAACGATTATACCCAAGGAAAATAGGGAGTCATCACGACGTCAAAATGATCATTTTGACATCATTTTGATGTCGTGATAACTCCCTGTTTTCCTTTGATATTCAAAATGTTGTTTAACAGATTCTAGACTCAAAGTAATAAAATATTTATTACTTAGGACATGATTTATAAAACTGTAACGCACTGCATAACGGTGGAAGAAAAAAAGTGGTGATAATATGGCTAGCCCAAAAATAATTTTAAAAAATAGGTTTAATTTAAAAAACACAGTATTTTGTTACAAAAATTATATATACTTTTAATTATCCATCGTTTCAAATTTCAAATTTTCCTGATTTTGAATTTTCCTGTATTCAGAAACTTTAGAAATATCATTAGAAATATCATCACTGTTTAACATTAAACAACAAGCATAAAATGATATCTCTAATGTTTCTGAATACCATCTTCTGGAGTAACAATCAATTAATTGAAGAAATATTTCGATATGAAAATGATACTTAAAAAACTATATTAACAAAATCCCATGTTATTGTTTAACTTTGCATAACTCGAAATGTATAGAGCCGACTAAAAAGTTAAATAACAAAAAAACATTCGTACATACATATATTTGTGTAATAATACGCTCAAGTTTAAAAATAATGAGAAAGTATGTGTAATTAAGTACTAAAATGTACCTTGAAAAAGTTTAGAAGTGTTCAAAAGTAAAAATACCTTATAACAATTGTCAGCTGTTATGTATTTGCATATTAGTATCACTAAAAAATGGCAGACTACTAAACGAATAATTCCACAAGCAATTGTTAGAATTCGTTACCTAATAACAGAGATAATAGGGGTAGCCGTAATATATTCACAGTAGCCGTAATAATACCCCCTTCTCCTCTATCAAAAAGTTACCAAATGGCTGAATCTTCTTGAAATATTGTTGACCCCTCTGAATGTAATAAACTTAAATATTATTTCTGAAATATATTAACTTTATTTCTTAATAAATTTAAAAAGTATAAAATTGAGAACAACGATTTTCACTGCTTCCTCTTTCCGATCATCTTTTCAATTTTATCATTTGTTCTGTTACCTTTGTTTGTTGCCTTTATCAACCACAGTTAAACTCCTGCCAGAATGAAGTAATTTTCATACATTTTAAGGTTTGACTTATTGCGTATTTGAATTATTATTTATTTCTTTTCTATTTCTGTTTTCATTTATCTTTTCTAAACTATATGTTTTAGTCTTGTAGTTTTAATAAGTATTTAATGTAGTGCATTTTAATATTTGATCTTTTACATAATTTTTTAGTCATTGCTCTAATTTATAGTAAATATCTATTCGGGAGCTTGTCGGTTAGAACTTTACGTTATATCAGGACACTTGTACATCTTCAATTCAACATTACATAACGAACGGGAAGAGACAATTGTAAGTATAATACAGACCATTTAAATTCCTTCTATACATATATTGTTCTATGCATTGATGATAACTTCGTGGAAAGTCGAAACATCTACAATTATAATTTTGAGTATAATGTAAATTAGGAGTTGTTGTATAAAAGAAATCGCACTGTAATCTAGCGCAGCGTGTTAGATGCTCTTATTATTTTGTCATTTAATTTTAAAAAGTATACTTCAAAAATGATATTCATATTTAATATTACATTTTTTATTTGATGAATTTCAAAATACAGTTTGCTCAGGGAGCAATTGGTTCTTATTTACTTATTACTTATATTGGATTATATTGGACTAAATCCATTTAGGTTCATCCGCTCTACGAACAAGACTGAGCTCCATTTTTCGTCTTGTCACTTTTATTCTAATTAATATTTTAAAGCTTGTATTGCAAAAATTAAAAAAATATATAGTCAAAATATCATGCTCATAAGATAATAGCAGGTCGAGAGAATGATTTGAAATAATTAAATTTATCAAGAGGCGCGGTCGCGACGCGCGCCAAGTCTAAGCTTTAGCGAGTCAGCAGACCGA
>QKQZ01043113.1:0-14641 GCA_003595255.1 Solenopsis fugax | reverse complement strand
GCGAAGCGGAGCGGCGCGGCGCGGCGGCTGCGGTCGATGAAACGCGTATCGGAACGGAGTGTATTACAGGTCGCGCATGGTCCGTAGGTAGGTTTTCGCCTGTCTCGTTTCGGTGGATCCCAAGTCTGAAGCAGCCAAGCCAAGCCAAGCTCGAATCGCACAACCGTGTGGATGCCTCGGAAAATGGCCGCCTGACGACCGGTGTCGGAGACCGAAAATCATCGTACGCGCATCGATCGCGTGCGATCGACCTCGAGGGGGACGTTGTTTAAATGCCGCGCATCTTTGGGGTGAGTGCTCGCTGAATGGCGAGGTGGACATTGACACACGCGAGCGGGTGACGCCGATGTGTTTAGAAACGTGTGCAGGAATCGGTCACGCGAATACTTCGTTCTTGGAACTCGCACTCTCGTACTGACAGCTTCCAAGCGTTACGAGAAAAATGATGCTGCTTGATGTTCCTTATTTATATATTGTGCCTGAAAATGGAAAAGATAACAAGAGCTTTGCCCTTCTGGAGGATTGGCCAGTGGGCTAATGCTCTGTTAAATTAAAACCTTACAGTTAAAATCATAAAATTAAATCCTTAAAATTAAGACTTTAAATTAAAACTCTAAAGTTAAAATTTCCTACAGAAATCTGAGAAAAATTGAAGGAGAGATCAAAATTTGACTAACAATAAGATGTTTCTCTGAGAAGTTCTGTGTTCTATTTAGTAGTTGAATAAACTAATATTAATGACAAGACACTTTGGAGCTAGTAAAAATTCGCGTACTCTTGTATTGTCCTTTATGTATTATTCTCAAAAAAGATTGATTTGTTTAGAATTTTCTACTCAACAACAATTAATAATTAATCTACATTGTACTTGTCTTGCATTGTCCCGAACAACAGATTTGGAACTTGTGGCTACAAATCGGAAAGAATCTACAAAAGCTTCGATTCAAAATTCCTATTTATTCCTCCTTTCGAGGAGCTCTTGTATTCTTCAGGCGTATAAAGTCCATTCGTTTTAAGAAGAGAGCGTTTTAACGCGCGGACAGACGTAACGGAGAATCCTGGTCCCGGAGATCCGTTACCTCCGCGAAGAAGGTAAGAGAGCGAAGCATGAGTAGAAGAAGCGCCACGAGCCTGTTGATTTTCATGATACCTGGCTCAATTACGAAGGAACGTGGCCAGCTACCAACGCAAGCGAAGAGGCGAACAATTATGAAACCCATCACTGCCCGTTGGATTACGCTAAACTGCTAACGTAAACGTTTGTGATACCGAATACAAGAGTATTCGTATCGGATTAATGCAAAGCGAAGGAGTTCGATTTCACGAGAAAATCGTGTATGGATTTACAGTTATATTAATCGCACGCGTCTAAAAAAATACACACACACACACACACACACACACATATATATATATATATATATATCTTAAAGCATTTTCTCTGGAGTGAAATTTCGTAAAGATAGCTCACTGTGAAACGAAGAAGTGCTTACATCGAGGAAACTCCATGTGCAAAGGACAAAAAGGAAGATATTAAGATCGGCAGGAATTGAAAAGGAATTGTACATGAGAAATCTCAGTAATAATATCGATTGAAGTTTTTCATACCCATGCGCGAATAAGAGCATCGTCAATTCCTTTGGCACCGCACAAAGTTGATTGATAAAGAAAGAAAGTACAAAGCTCGTTAGAAATACTTCCATCAAATAATTGACACGGGAATGTCGAGAATATTCAATGCCAAAGTGCTTTAATTATTTAAGTACTTAAATGAAGAGATCGATAATAAGAAAAATTTAATTAGGAAGGTGCGTTCTCTCTCTCCAACGTTCTCGAATCACGAATTAGCTAACAGGATTGGAAGCGAGGCGTCTAGTGCCGATCGGAATGGATTGATCAGCACATGGGATCGTCCGGATGGGAGTATCGCCGTCGAAAGCGCGGCACTTCCTTGAGGCCGCACCTTTCACGTAAGATACGATAGATGGAACGCAGAACCAATAGATACGGCGCCAGAGAAATGCGCCATTCGCGAAGCGAAGATCTGTTAGGCGCGATCTCCAGATCTCCCAGTCCGTGTGTCGATCTGCCGATCACGGCATCCGAGGACGATCTAATCGCGGCCAGTGCCCTCCGAGACTCGGGTATCTACGATGAGGACATTGGCAGCGCGGGGCCATCACGGCGTATTCTGTCGTCGTCGTCCAGAACGGTGGGAGTCCCCGTCGATCCGGAGGACTCCATCCGTGATATCGTCACCGAAAATGATTTGTACAGGTTAGTATGAAATAATCCATTTAAGGGACAAAGTGATTTAAGAATATTCAAAATGATTAATGTTGTATTTTTGAAAGAAAGTTCTTCAGTCTTTTCACATAATATAAGAACTTAATCGAATTTTGAGAATAAGTTTATTAATATATAAGCATTCCTAAATGCTTTCAAATTTTTTGATTGTATAAGTTTCTTTAAATCACTTTCTAAAATAGTATCGAGTTTCTCTAGGAGGAAGAGTTTTAAGTTATTTTAATCTCAAACAAAATATAAGAATTTTGAAAAACTATATTCCTAAAAAAGAGTTTAACTTTTATAGAACCGATATATCAGCTTTTAATGATTTAAATAAACTTCGATATAATAATCTTTTTATAGTGGTCTTATAAAAATTTTTACTGCAAATACTCTTAAATAGTTATTCTAGAAATACAATAATATAAAGCTTAAATATGAAAAAAAATTTTTATACCTTTCCGGAAGCCGATATATGAGTCTTGGAGTGATGTCTCTTTCGTAGATCGATGCAATGACATAGACAACATAATTTTAAGTCTAAAATTATAAAAGTCATGCCGATCTTTAGGAGAATTTTAGAATTAAAAAAGTAGAGTTTCACTGTGTCACGTTCGGGCAAGAGTTTTATGAAATGTTCATGAATTATAAAATTCTCTTTAAATATGACGTTGTACTAGTGAAAATATGACAATTAAAACCATTATTATAAACAATCATTTTTCAATTTTTCTCACATCAATATTTATCAGTATTACGAATAAAATTTTTAAATAACAGATTATTATTTTTATTGCTTAAATTTTGTTCACTATTTATTATTTTGAAGACGCCAATGCTAAAAGTTACTGCATTAAAAGATATAAATGAAAAGTCACTTCTTTTTTAAGCTGAAAATGCCCTTTAAAGAGAAGATGCCCAGATAGCCAAACGTGAAAACTCAATCAAAACCAAATAACTGCAGAAATTAAGTTGCTCGTCAATTGCTATTACGTTGCCTTTAATTTAATACGACGAACATGTTTTTGTCAATTCAGTATCAATACGCTGAGTTTTATTGTCCAGTAAACCGTGACTTGTTATTTGCAATTGTTACAACTAATGTTAATGGTAATCTGGCAGCAATATGTGAGCAACAATTCTAATTCATAAGTATATTGCGATTAATTTTTGAGAACTTGCCGTTATTATATTTTGAAAATTGTTACTGACAAAAACGTACTGAAAAGAGAATACCCCCTTCTGTTGCTTTGCTGACAACTTATGAGTAATATTTGTGGCGCCGACAATTTGCACTCGTTTGGCTATCTGGGTGTATAAAAATAATTACGTTTTGATTTTTTAAAAGTAGAATTATCTTCACGTTTTGAGTTATATAAAGTAATTTTTGGATATGTCTAATAAAAGAATGTAAAACCTAGATTAACTTTTTTTTAGACATAATCAAAAAAGCTTACTCTATATATATACTGACAATGAGAATAATATGGAATAATATACTGACAATGAGAAAAAAGTATTTAGTATTGGTAACTACATTACATGATAAATAATTCTGGTTCGAAACCACATTTTTATAATTATTATTGTTGTAATATTAGTAACAATAATCTTATGTTTAATTCTACCAACTATGAAATAATTTTACTATAAATTCCTAGGTATCACAAAGAATCCGAAAAGAATTCTTTTTTTGTTCTCGAATTACAAAATCAATTTTTTTCCCATTTTGTTTCTGTTTTAAAAGTATTTGCAAAGTTCTCAAAAGAGGTCAAGAGTTTTTATGTAATTATGAGTTTTTTCAGATTTAAAAAGGAATTCTTTCTGAGTCTATAAGAATTTGCAATAAATTTGAAATAACATTTAGTACTCTCTATTTTAATAGAATTCTAATAGAATTCTAATAGAACTCTATTATCATTTATTTTATATACTTTCTGGAATCTGAAAATGGAATAGATTGAAATTGGAATTCACCAAATATACGGAATAAAAATATAAATTAAAATATATTTTGCGATAAAAGTATACTTTAGCGGTTTAGCGAATAATATATTTTGTACGGTAAATCAGTTATTGCAATAATATTATACCAGATTTTTTCGTATTGCCATAGTATAGAGTAATCGTTAAGTAGTCTAAAAGATTTTGAAAGATAATTCCTTATATTAATTCAAGATAAAAGCTTTATATGACCATACAGTGACCGAAATAATGATAGGTTCACTGTTCGCAATCGTATGTTTACTATTCTTATCTTTATTTACATTCTTGAAAATATATGACGGTATTATACTTGATACTGTTCCGTAAAAATATGTTCTAACAATGCTGTATCACTTATTGTTAGTTAAGCTGTAGCAGCCTAAATGTTAAGACACAACTTCTTCAGAAATTTTAAAATTATACTATTGATAAAGCGAAATAATCTTAGGTTCAAGGTATTATTTTCAAAGTATAGAGAAAAATTCTTCAAGAAGTTCGAAAAAATAAATTCAATGCAAATCAAATAAAAACTAAATTAGATTTGACAGTAATTATTTGACATGTTCAACAAGTTTTAAAATTGGGCGGAATCCTTCAGTATATGCCCTAAAACTGATAAAAAAATCTCTTGTAATAAAATTTCAGAAGATCAGTTGTTTGCTGAAGATCACATATCATGGATTAAAAAATGGAGAAAAGTGATTCTCTTCGATGAAAAAAAGTTCAACTTGGATGATCCGGATAGCTTTCAATATTACTAGCATGATCTACGTGATGAAAAAGAAACAAAAATGAGCAACTATGAAGATAGTATAATGATATGGGTTGCGTTTGGGTATAATCTTAAAACTCCGGTAATATATGATTTTCGCCAAAAGTAAATGCTCAAAAATACCAAGAAATATTAGAATTTGGATTAGAAGAATATGGCAATGAAATTGGAAGACAAAATTTTATATTTCAACATGATAGTACGGCGGTTCATCGTACCAAATTTGTTAAGGAATGGTTTTAAAAAATAAATTTAAAGTCTTATCTTGGCTTTCAAGGAGCCCTGATTTGAACCCAATTGAAAACTTTTGAGGAAATGTAGCACGAGGAAAGGTCTATACAAACGGAAAACAATATTCGAGCATCAATGAGCTCAAAAATGGCATCCGAGAGGCGTGGTCTCAAATCGAATTGGGAATTCTGTGTAAATTAATAGATTCGATGTCTAAAAAGATATTTCAAGTGATTCAAAATAAAGGAGGAGCTATTAAATATTAATTTTTTTGTTTTTGTATATTAGCGTTGTTGTTTTATTACTTTTTAAAACTTTTGTTCAATATTTATTAAAAATATACAGAATGAACCTATGTTTATTTCGTATAAAAATATCAATTATTTGTAACAAAAAATTTTTTATTAAGGTTAATAAGAATTTTTCTATTGAACTAAACTATGTTAGTTCAGTATATGCATTAAATTGTTTTGGATAAACAGTAGGTGAAGTTTTCATTTCGAATTAATGTAAGGAATCACCTCTTAAAATCTTTTAGAGTACTTAATGATCATTATGTATAAATTTTAATTTACATTTCTTAATTTTGTTAATAACAAATAAATAATATTTTAAATAACACTAGAAATTTTCTTTTCCCAGCTTGAATGTAGAAAAGTACAACAAATATTTAAGAAAGGCTAATAACGAGCACAATAATATATATATTTTTAAATGTAACATTTAATCATTTATTTGTAATCTTCATAAATTATGTGTGGGACGTTTCAACTTTACTTAGTCATCCTCAGCTAAATTTATATACCTATAATTAAATTTAATATTCATAACATGTTTAGACGGGAAAAGAAGATAAATAAATACATAAATTAATTAATTAAAAGAAAATTAAAATGATTAAAAAGAAAATAAAAAATAACAAACCATATCAAAGATCGGACACGATTAATATAAATTATGTATTATACATAAAAACTGACGTAGAATAATTGGAGTCCTCCATGGTTAAACGACAAGTCTCAAATGAATAAAATGCAAGTGTAGTCAAACAAATAAAAGATGTCGAGTTATGATTGCTTTTTTAACGTCCATTTTTCTTTGTCTTATTATGTAATACTTAAGCATTAAAATTATAATAAGACAATTCTTTTCTTCTCAAAAGTTATGAAATTAATCAGTGAGGTACTAACTTTAATAAGGTCCAAATTAGATAATATGTCAGACTGGATTGAAGAGATTTCTTACTTGTAACTCGGATCAAGTTTGACTGAGGCAATGGTCGATATAAGAGTGCATATACATAAACAGAATTATAGTCAATCAACAAAACAGATTTTAAAAATTTTCGTTAGATAGCAAACATAAATTAAATAAATATAAATATGAATCGTCAAGAAACTCTGTGTCCTTCTGTGATTTAATTCCGTTTCTTTTCTCTTTTATGTGAAAGCATTTCTGAAATTAGTCTTTTATTACAATTCGTCTCGAAGTCGAGCATTAAAGTACCTTGCTAATTAAAAGAATGGTTGGATTCTAAAATGACTAGTGAGTACCTCGACGTGTCCAATTTTATATTATTGACATGCTCATTATTCTAGTTTTTAGATGTTTCTTTGTTTGCTCCACATATGAAACTTCGCAGTCAATCTTATATAAGGTAAACGTCCCAATGACCGGACATGCATCTATATCTGGACAGCCATACAGAAACTTATTATATTAATCTCAAATGCCTTTTTTTATTAAGTCTTTATTTTAATCTTAAATATTTAAATATTACAATTAAGCTTTAATATTATAATAAAAAAAAGAATTTGAGATTAATATTATAAGTTTTTGTGTGATTGTCCGGATATAGGTATATGTCCGGTCACTGGAACCTTACTGCATTGTTTTTATAAGTTAAATTTGATTTTATCTTTATAAAACTTTTATAAAACCGTGAATTTGTTGAGACATCTGAGTCCAACCGTGAATACAGATTTGATTGCAGATGCTTTTTCGGATATATTTCTGATGTACGATAATACAACGTATTTTTTACTTGTGTTAATTCGTCATTTTGATTATCCTGGCTACTGATTTCTTCAAAGTTATTATTAGTTGTCAATTTATCATTAATCAAATTTTTTAATCTAAAATTTATCGAAAATGAGTTTCAACAGATATCCATTCTCCTAAAAAAATCTTGATGCAAAAAATAATACTTTTAATAATATTATTAAATATTAATAATAATATTTGACTCTCCATGCCAAAGATCCGGGTTCCACTAAAGTCTCTTCTAGGCCGTTCGAAACCGGCGATAAAACTGTAGGTCCCATATACCTACTGATATATGCAGAAGAGATCGCCTACGCGTTGACAAGCGCATGGCAAGCGAAGGAGATATAATTGGCGTTAAAGATAACTATGAATTATGGTTAAATTATGATAATTCAAATCAACATTATTATTACAATAAAAAATTTTCTATGTAAAACATTCTTGACGAAAATAATTCTTTTGAAACGATAATAATTATAAATATTAATAACCTGTTCGTTATTGTCTGTGTATAATCTATAAGAGTATTAAAAAGGCCGAAGACCAGCAAAAAATATAAATAATTATTAACCTTTCTTTAGCATTTATTCAAATTTACGTTTACGAGACTAGTTTCAACCTAACTCACAAGGAACATTAGGCAACCTAGAAATTCAAAAAATTTTTTTGAAATTTTGTGTACAAATAGAGGAGTTCATCCGTAACACAAATCTATTTTTGTTGGTGTTTTAATAATTAATAATAATTAATAATTTAAAAAAATTTTTTTTAAATTATTGTTATAAAGTACTCTTCGAGCCATTCAACTTTCATTGAGAACATTTTTTTCTATCTCTTATAGTTTCGACGATATTCGCTTGCAAAGAAAAAAACCGATTTTTTTCAAAGGGGTGTTTCACTCCCTAAAACTGAATTAGAGCACCAACAAAAAATATTTTTATGTTACGGATGAACTCTATTTGTACACAAAGTTTCAGAATTTTTTGAATTTCCGGATTGCCTAATGTTCCTTGTCAGTCTTTTTCAATTTATTACATATTTCGTTTAATGCAAATATAAAATTGTATAAATTCTGAGATTAACTTTTAGAGTCATGGTATAATATTAACATTCGACAATTTTACTTATAACTAAAAAATCGCATTTATTATAATTTCTTTAAAACCGTGAAGGTGCGCTTATTTCGTAAAAACTTTTTGTGTTGATGGTACAAACCATCAACAGCGACATATCGTGTACTCAGAGGAAAATATTTTAACAAAGAACATTTTGTAATCAAGAACCTTGCATATAGCTTTAAACACCAAAGTGATCACATCGGGTTATAATTTAAAAGCATGGACTTCACTTTAACAATTTTATATATTTGGAGCAACGTCGCTTTACCCAAGGAGAGTTTCTTTCTATCGGCCACACTGATCATCAACACAAAGTTTTGACGAAATAAGCGCACCTTTAGGATTTTAATAAAATTGTAACAAATAAGATTTCTGAATTGTAAGTAAAATTGTCGAACGTAAATATTCATACTCCATGACTCTGCTAACATATCGCCTGACGACAGAGGTCAAATTTAGGTATATGAGCCACCGCCCGTAACTATTGATTATTTAGCCTAGTGACCATTGAGACTTTAGGTTAGTGAAAAAATCTATGTCATATCACAATTTCAGTCAATTTGATTGAGGCTGCATTTCCATAAGAGCTGTGTGGGGTCTTTTACAAAAATTTTTATTGTATAAAAATATTTATTCTTTTTTGTAGAAATATCTATGTAATTGTAGTACCATAAATTACAACGTTTTTAATTTAAGAAATTGTATAGATTTTGGTGATTATTTTTTGTAGTATTTTATAGTACATTTTTACTTTTTTAAAAATTTTGTAGAAATTTATCGTCAGGGTATGATTACGACCTTGTAATTATGTTTAAACTATCATATAATCTAGCTATTTCTAAGTTTCAAAACAAAATTTGTCGCTGAAAGGGAAGATGAAAAAAGTTGGAATATCATATACGCTAAAGTCTTTTAAAATATCATCAGATTTTGTATCCACGTTTGACAATACTATTTCAAGCTTTACAACTAATATGACATTACGGTTACGAATCTTTTTTATGCGCAATGGCCTTTATTCACAATGTAGACTAATGTTAAAAAAATCACTGAAAATGATTTAATTAAGCCGAAACGATCATTTTGGTAATTCTATTATTTTAAATGCTGAATATGTGATTAATATTAAATCTTTAAAAATGTAGTTCTAATAACGCTAACAACTACAATGCTTTGGTTCTTTGTCCTATCATATTTAATTTTCGAAGCTAAAAAATAGATTATTTTAATTTTATATAAATAAATATAATTATAACTAAAATAAATTTTTTACCGAGTTTTAAATGCGATTTTGATGTAATGATTTGATCTTTTGATTGTAAAGGAATAAAAGTATCATTAACTATTAATGTATTAAATTCTTATTAGAATTTTTATTTTATAGATTCTTTTTTATACGAATAAGCTGCTTTACGTGAACAAAGCATTAAAATTTTGCTGACACAATTAATTTATAGCAATTAGTTTATAACGTAGAATTGAATTTATTTAACTTAATTTGAGTTGCTTCAGCAAATCCTTTTTATACAGCAATTATATATTAAAAATCAATAAAATATTTAGATCGTAGAATAAACTTGAAAATGATCAGAGGCCTTGTTCTTGAAAACATGCGAATAACTTTCATATGCGAAAGTAACAGAATAACCAATGGAAGTATTCGATGGTAGTCTTCCATTGGCTATTTTGCCACTCGTATACGAAAGTTATTCGTATGTTTTCAAGAATAGAGCCTCTGGTTTTATTCTTGCGGTGTATTGGTATATGCGTTTCAAGAATAAAGATTTGCTTGTTATTTAAAAATTTTAAGATGAGAATTTTATCTCAAAATATTATTTCAGTATTCTTTTAGGAACAATTGTCTAATGGCAGGTATTATATACTATTCACGAATAATTAACACAAAATATAGAGAAGTAATAATCGAGATAGATTAAAATTGTTTTCTAATGACCTTCAAATGTTTTAGTTATGTCGATGTTGTAATAAATAAGTGAATATGTGTAAGAATGGTACTAATGTTCTTTTGCTTTCAAAATTTCATACTTTTGTATAGTTTAAAATGTAAAAAAAAAAAATAAAAATATATTGCGTGTTACTCAACACTCGATGCGAGGATGACCTTGGTGCCACAAGGAAATTATCATGATTTACTCATCTATGCAATCAAGAAACGGAAACAAGCATCATTTCTTTTCTAAATGATCGGGAGTGGCTTCCGGGAATCGTATGGTTACTCAACGGGATAAATCAAACATTATTTTGATCACTCATTATTTACAATGCAAAATACTTTTAATGCAAAATAATAACAAAGTCTATATCGAGAGCATTTAGTGTGTGTTTGCATTTGTATGTTTTGGCACTTTATTAGTGTATAGTGTATACGCGGATCCACTATTTTTCCTACCTTACAAAAGTATGATAAAATTTTGAAGATAACATCATTACTGTAATATTTTGTTCCTTTATGTAATATTTCAAATCACTTTACCGTATCGTTTTCGAAAAAATTATTATGAAATATACCTGTCCGTAACACGTATCCTTATGGCAAACAGTGCACACATTGCCCGTTTATCTGTTACAATATCTTTTACACTAATAAGGATAAAATAAAAAACATTAATGTAAACTACATTTTTCGACGAATACATAGATCATAAAATATAAACAAGTCACTGTATAATTTACGAAAAAAGTGATCTCCAATACCTGAATTTAGAGAAAATATCACCTCCATTGATAAATATATCTTTTGAAACTTGACAACAACGAATAAAACACGCGAAATATATTTTTTAGTCGCAAGTTTTTATTTTAATCTTTTCGGAGAAGAATTATTATGGTTTTTCATACTTATTTAAACTTTTAAAACTTTTCTCACACAATGCATAATTTTTAAACATTAAAGTAGTCAGACCAGATTTGACAGGTTAGTAAATTATTGTCAAGCCAGAATAGGCAACTTCATTATTTAACTGTATTATTTAATACAATGTTGCCAAATTTCATTAATAATATAATTTAATTTTTACAACAAAATAACTCTTTTTTCAAAGAAGTAATACAGATATTTATTAATATTATATACGTATCAAATAATATATTAAACACATAGTATGTTCCTAATTCTGACGATATCTTTTTCATCACATATCTTTAATTAAATCTCAAATAAAAATTCTAACATATTAATATTACAATGCAAAATATCTAAATTCTAACATTAAAGCAAATAGCATTTAAGTTTAATTAAAAAATCTAATTCTCTATTTAGTCCCAAATTTAATGCTCAACGAACACTTCTTTTTTAGTTACTCGTAACTCAGAAATTGATACTTCAGCATAAAGAAAACTAATTAAGCTAAACTATACTTGTCATTGAAGAATGTATTAGAAGTAAGACACTTTATACATAGATATTGTAGAGTATCGATGTGGAAACTCATGATATTTCATATCGGATAGATAAAAGTACTGATACCCTGTTATGTTCAATTATTTTCAATAGCATGATGTTAATCATTCATCATGTCGGCTAATTACATTCTCATTTTGCTTTAATTTCATTCCTTGCTTTAATTTCATTCCCCTATTAATAGTTTCGTCCATGCACCATACGTGAATGCGTTTAATCACGCCTTCGAATAATTACTAGGAAGTTTATAATCATCGTCATTTGGAAGAGATTATCTTTGTTGAAGATACTTTGCGAAGAAAATTTCTAATTTATCTCGATTATTATTCCTCTCTATAACATTTCTACGTCAGTTATTTATAAGGAGTAATACCTGCCATTAGACGATACTGCTTTTGAAAGTGCAGTAAAATATGAAATTCTCATTTTTAAGTTCTTAAGTTGGTTTTATCACGAAATAACTTTCTTAAGATTTGTTTAAAACTTTTACTATTTAAAAATATTGATATTCTCTCTATATATATACGCTTAATTTTTAGAGGGGGGTATAACTAGGTATGTTCAAAAGATAATTGCATTTAAGAATAATACTTTTAACATGTGTTCGTTATGTTAAGACACATTTCCCAAAGTAGTCTTAAAAACATCTTTTAGATGTCTTAAAGATATCTTATGGCTCGAATTTTCAGTAGTACGTATGGAGTTGCGAATGCTTTCGTACGTCTTTTAACACTCTTCGCTTTCCAAATGTTCCATTAGGACATCAAACACGTTTTTTTCAGACATTTATTAATTTTTTTCAAAGTACTCTTCGAAAAGTTCATAAATATTATATTTATGTATAATATTCACAATCCGCAAAGGTTACTCTCAACTTAACAGCAACGTCTTTAGACGTACAGTCCACGCGAAATGTTCAAGACCACGAGCGACATAAATGACGTACGTTTTTATCTCGTATTTTCGGTATAGAATGTTTTCCTTACTTTTTTACGATAATAAATTACATAAATATATTCTGTCATAAAGTCGTTTAGTTCTACGCTTGTTTTCGTTGAATTATTATTCATAGGAAAAACTAATTTTTGACTGGGACTTGTGCAATAAAACTATACCTTATAGCAAATCTTTATTTTCAAAACATATAATACGTCAAAATAAGATTAAAACTTGGTCATTTCCGAGAATTATATTTTAATGATTATTATTATTATTATTATTATTATTATTATTATATTATTGTACGTGTAAAAAAATTAAAGCGACTCAAATCAAGTTAAACAAATTCTGCGTAATAAATTGATTTTATTAGCAATATTTTAATATTGTTACTTGTGTAAAATAACTTTCACATATTGTGACTTATTTGGTTTCCCAAACAAAGATAAAAGTACTTGCGTTATCCAAAGAAATTCGACATCTCATTGTGCTTAAATAAATATCTTATCACATATACAATTGGGCTTTCAATTTGATCAATCTTTTTGTTATTAATTAAACTCCTGTGTCAGATCGTTCATTTAACTTGATTTTTATCTAATCTGACTCGATTGCAGATTGCGCTACAAGATTTGCGTGACCTTAGTAAAAGAATTCTCATAATATTTTTAAGAAAATATACGTTGTAACATCGTAATGACTGAATTGTAGATGCTATCTAAGATAATATCAAACATTATATTTGTTGAATCATACAAATGGGTAAATTCTAAGCTGTCTATGGAGTATAAGTTCAAGAGAGATTCTAACGTATTTCCATGACTAACACAAAAATTAGAGTGTCCAAAACTATGATACAATAAGTATAATGTTTAATTTGATTGGAAAAGCGGTAATCTTCATAAAGTTAGCGCTAACTTGTTTTTTATGAATTGCGTTTTAAATAAATTGTTATCTGGATTTAGAATATATTATATCACTGAGGATAACCGAGTTATACGATCGAAATATTTGAAATTTATGTTTATGTTTATTAAACCATTGTTATAATACTAGTACTTCGATCTAGCTTGTTCACTAATCCTTATGAGTATATATTTATGAGTTATTGATTTCAATTCTAAAAAAGAAATGTAGACTCTTTAGCACTTCTGAAAAGTGTTTTATTCGTGTAAAAAGTTTGAGATATATTTTAAAAAGTAATAAAATTATACAATACAAAAATTTTGAAAAATTATGTAAAGTAGTACTGAGCAAAATTTTTTATTAGACTCAGGTGTTTTCATCCTGCATTTGTTCCTGCACAGATAATAAAAATAATATTAATTTATTACATATGACTCATAAAAGATATTTTGTGTTTATCAACCGAACATTGAGATCACGATATTTCTCGTATTTGAGTTTTGTTATAATCCTATACTTGATGAATGTAAACAAAATAAAATAATAAAATATTGATGTATGCACAAAAAAAATTAATATCAAATCAACAATCATTATCTTATTAGCAAAAATATAAAAGTTTAAAAAAAATTTGATAGTTTTTAAATCTGACAGGACAACTTTATTAAATTATGTAATGAAATCTTACATAAAAAAAATTATAATCTGCAATTATGTAGATATTCGGTATCTCGATAAATAATTTTTCATATATAATTATATATAAATGATTAGGGTAAAGTCGCTTATTATGGGATAGGTTCCTAATATGAGATAGCGAAGTTTCTGCTACATTAATAAACACATGTGGTTGGTACCATCATAAACTTATTACTCTTAACCCTTAAACACACCGATTTTGTAAAATACGGAAACACATTTGCGGGTCTGAGA
>QKQZ01043110.1:0-15060 GCA_003595255.1 Solenopsis fugax | reverse complement strand
ACGGCCGACCTAACCTAACTCGACCGGGCGTGTGTATGTACACACGCTTTTTTTTCCCCCGGATTGCGGTGAGAAAACAAACTGTGCCTCGCTTCCGATCGTTTCCCCCTTTTATTTACGTCGTATAATTATAATCCTCTTCTTACCCTCTTTTCCATTAACGATCGACCGACACGGTAAAATCGCGCGAAATTAACCTGTCTAGGGTCTCGTAGGTTATGCCGGCTCCGGTCTTACGCGCGCACACACGTACGTAAGAAGAGACGAGGCAGAGAGGATGGACGAGGCAGTCACCACGCCGCCTACATTTAAGCGAAGTTTCTTAGATCGGATCTACTGCGTGGAGTTCTCGCCGTACGAGTGGTCGCAGCATTTAATCTGCATCGCCCTCGCCAAGGAGATTGTCGTTGGTACCGTCAGATTTCAGGTTCGTGTGAGGAGTTAGAATCCCTCGATGACAATTGTTCATCGCTTTTTTCGCTTTCATTTATATTGTGTTCATCGCTTTTTTTTCTAAATTCATTAGAAATTGTTAGTATGTAGATGAACAAAATTGTGTCCCAAAATACACGATTGCGAAAAGATTTGACAAAGTTGGCAAACTTCAAATGATAGGATGAAGACGATGCTGTGGAGGACATGGCATACAATCCCATCAGAACGTTTCACCATGATGCCAGGCCCCACGCGATCGCCTGGAGTCCAGAGACCTCCTTGAGTATCGTCCCTAAGATCCTCACGTTCTGCGTCGCTGGATCAGATTTCAAAATAAGATTGTACAATAGCAATTTAAATGACATCAACATGTATGAGGTAACAAAATACCTGAAAAGTTACGTAAATTTACCAAATATTAATATGCTAAATTCAATGCTATATGCTATTTTACAGATTTTAGAAGGTCACAAAGATTATACGAACGCAATCTCCTATGAGCCAGAAGGAGAACTGTTGGCGTCGGTCTCTGATGATCATACGTGTAAGCTGTGGGCGGTTAAAGAGAACCAAAAATGCGTGTCTACGTTTTATCTGACATCACCTGGTATCAGTGTATGTTGGCATAGTGAAGAGTCTGGCAAGCTCTTGGTAGCGGAAAAGAACGGTTTGATACGTATGTACAATGTCAGAAGTCAACAAGCAATTATGTCCCTCGACTCTGGAGCTGTTCCCTTGACTGCAGCTGACTGGGGACCTAATCCTTTGAAAGTTGTATCGATGGCTGCTGGAGAATTGTTGCTTTGGGATGTATCCAGACCAAGGTAATAAGAAATTTGATTCTGAAGCCTTCTGTCATCCTGATCCATGCTTTCATTAAATTTGTTTTGTATTCATTTCTAGTCGTCCTCTCGATGAGCGAACGCTTCATGTGGAAGGTGGTCTAACGGTAAAGATCTCGCACGCGAATGAAAATCTGGTATCAAGTATAGGATGGCCAGATAACTTACTGAAGGTTTTTAATTTAAGATCAAAAGTAGTTGTATTATGTGGAAAAGTGAAGTTAATTGGCGGTATGACATGGCATTATAAATTACCCTATGTTTGCGCTGGAAGTGACAGAGACTTGTGTTTCTGGAGAATAAATATAAATTAGGATTCATTGAACACAATTGATTTTGTGCATAAAGGAAATCTCTTTCCGACTCTTTGAAACAGGATGTTATTTAATGATTTAGAGATAATTTTTTCATTGTGTTTTAACACACATTTTTTCAAAAGTTAAAAACAAGGATCAACTTGCAACATAGTAATGCATTAAAATAAAATTTTTATCCAAGCATATTCCCTTGTTACAGAATGCGGAAAATTAGATGTTTCTATATACATATGCATACATACATATTATACACACACATACACACCTACGTATATACATATGTATAAAATTTAGAGATATATCTTAGAGATAAAACTTCACACTTGTGTGCATAGAAAAAAAGAAATGTATTTTTATAATGTATTTTATACATGATTTATATGAACAATATATAAAAGTAATTTATAATGTAAAGCTCATTTATAATGATGTAAAAAATCTTGGTATATTTTACAATTTTTTAATTCTTCATATTTTATGTTCTCTTGATGTAATAGATTTGTTTCGTTTATACTATCATGTAACAAGTTTAATACCAACTGCATAAACTGCATTTCTTCTTCAACTGATAACTGTTTTGAATATTTTGATAACCAATTCAGGAGTCCGATACATAGATGAGCGCGTATACTCTGCGACACAGGATAATCGTTCTTTTCGAAAATGCTGTCTTCATCCGTTGGTTTCTTGGTATCCAATTTCGTGAGAACATGCGTGAAAAATCCTTCTTTTTTCGTTCCGTGTTGTACGGCTTTATTTTCGAATTCGAACACACTGCTTAATGCTGTTGTTAAATGTTTTAATTGGGTCTTTTTTTCGTCACATATAGCCGCCAAAGCAATTTGATAACTCATATTCATTTCCATCTGAAGATAATACAACATATTATTATACATGAAAAGTATTGAGTATTGTTATTAAATATTGACGAAAAGAATTGGTCATTTTTACTTATTTTACATCTTACCATTTTTTCGTTTGATATATCTTTCATACCAACAAAGTTGGTATTATCTTTTTTGCGCAAAGCATCATAGTAAGAGGTACCATATTTTTCTTTAAGAGCTTGTAGCACACTGCTACTTTCCCTTCCTTCCAGCCACATTTTCATTACGTCTAATTCAGTCTGCTTTGAATATGTGCTCATGATTGCCTCGTGAGTATCTATGTATACATTCAGATACTACACACAAAATTGTCAGTTACATATGGATAAAAAATGTACGTATGTATAAACGTGTTATGTGAAAAAATGCACCTGAACTTGTCGGATGTCCGCAATAACAGAACGTGCTTTCGACCAGTCTGACTTCATTAGAGCACGCGTCATCGTGTCCACAGCTAAAGATATACCGTAACTCTCGTTACCGCTTAAAAACGCTAATTCTGACGCTATCTCTAAACAGTATAAGTCTTTTCGACGTGAAAGAATCGTTGCTGCCTCTTCAAACTGTCCCAACTTTACATAGCTAATATATGTAACATCAAAAGTTGATATTTAATAGAAACCTTTTATAACTCCATTAATTATTTATGTTTATATACATTTAAATGTTATTATACAAAATATTTATCATACGCACGCACACAGTCTATCATATGTGCGTGTGTATGAAAAATACATTTTTCATTATAAAACGTTTACGATTAATAAAAGATATCGATTAAAAGGAATCGTCTTACCATTGAGCTGCTTGTTCAAATTGACCTTTAGAAACAGCCCATTCCGCCCATAGTTGTAATATTTTATCTAGAAAGCTATCATCAGGATCCAATTTCAATCTTCCGAGTGAATAAGCTTCTTTGAACATTTTAGCATTTAAAAATACTTCTAAGGCTTCGTAAATTTTGTGTATACTTAGTAAATATGACACCGCTCTTTCTGGTTTATCTTCCTCTATTAATTGCCGCGCATACGCCTCGCACATGTCTCTCCACATGCTGTAATATCAGTCTCGATTATGTAACTAATATTCATAAACTTTGTCTTATATTTGTACAAGTATTCATACATACCTCATAGAGACGCTAGGTGCAAGCGATATTAAAAAGTCATTTAAATCATTATGTGAGGCTGCATTGAGTAGATGGTCTTTCAACTCATTACACCATACATTCATCTCGGCAGTCGTATCTAAATTTTCGTGTGCTGATTCTGAGAATAAATAATAAATCATTAATATAATAGATAATATATATAATTGTAATATTTGTTAATGTGCAAAATTAAATTTACTTTCTTCAGAAATTATTGTATACAAATCATTTTCCTTTTTGGAAAACAAGTGTGGGATATTGTCATTCTTTTCGGTTTGGTTACTTCTTATATCATTCTTGATGAAATTCAAGATCTGAGTCTTATCGTTTATTAATGTGTTATACTTAGGGAAGTATGATTTTTTTTCTTTTTTCTTCGATTGTTCTGTAATTAAAAATCTTGACTATTATCGATGCTATTATCGTCGATTGTATAAAAAAATATTTACTTACTTGAAATAGCTACTTCGGTAGATTGACTATCAGAATTCGGCGTAGTTAAATTATTCTCACACTCATTCATCACATTCGTCTTATTTTTTGGGCTCTTTTTCTGTTTGTGTTTTTTCTTCTCAGCCTTAATTTCAGAAAGTTGTTTTGGCGATTGCGCTGATAAAGTATAATTCCATACATGTAGCGTGAAATCCGCTGAACCAGTCATTATCAACTGTGGTTTGAGAGGACTCCACATACAGGATAGCACTGGTCCGACGTGACCCATATACGTGCCCATCAATTCTTCTTTTTCAATGTTCCATACCTAGAAAATTATATTCGAAGAAAATACAAATAAAAAATGATTCTAAAAAAATAATATTTAAATGTGATTTAGTATTTGCAGCATGATGTAATTGTATGACACAATACTGCATGATAACAAATGATATATTTAAATAAAAGTTTAACAGAGATGACACATAGCTGTATAAGAGCGATCGACTTGCAGTCGACGAGTCCCTGACTCTCATTCCATGTATGCTTCAGTTTTATGAGAGATTGAAAAGTTGAAAGTTACGAATAAAGGAGTTATAAAGTGAATGGTAACCCATTTTGGGGACCCATATTTCATTCTACATGTCTACTTAATAAATAGACAAAGATGAATCACGATGTAATCTAACTACTTGAAGGATACTGTATAATACATGTATATTTGACCTGTGCAACGTTGTCGTAGCTACCAGACACTAAGTGCCCACTGATATGCGGACTCCAAGCTAGGCACACCACTTTTTCAGAATGTCCGTTTAATGTCGTTACTAACTTGTGCATTGTGGCATGTTCATCATTGCCGTTTTCTATAACATCCTCAATACCTGTTACTTCTAATTCTTTTAACAGCTTTGACATATCAAAAATCATTATGCCACACGAATCAGAGGCAACTGCCAAGTAGCTGGCCAACGGCGATTTCCATGTATCTGTCATCGTACTATCAGGATGCCACACTAGGCAATTCACCCTAGTCCTTAAAATGTGTATCGAGTTACCGCGTTTTTTCAGTTTTTGATCGTAAAACATAATTGACCTGAGAGAACAAAATTTATTTAAAGCATTTCTTCAACTATTTTCTAAGGAAATATGTTTTATATACATGTATGTACATACCCATTTTCTAACGCAATTGCTAAGCACAAATTGGATTTCCAAGAAAATTCCAAACATCCTTTTTTTATTATAGACATAGGTTCTGAAATAGAAATTACGGTAATAAAACAAAACGAATATTAACATCTTATCTTCTGTGGCAAAACGAATATTAACACCTTCATTTGGTGTGGTTTTTTTGTAAGCTATTAATTCTCCTTCTGCACAAGAGAACAAATAATATTCTGAGTCAAGTTGAGCCCATTCAAGCTTGTAAATGGTATTTCTGTGATATTGTCTGTATAATGTAGGTGATTTGTTAGTTCCAATTGCATCAAATACACCAACACGACCCTCTCCAGTACCAAAAGCAATGGTAGATTCATCCTCTGGGAGCCATGATATCTGATAATAAATAAACATATATATATATATTTTTTTTTTAAATATTAATTTATATTTTTTCACATAAAAACACATTTCAAGAAACAACTCCCACGTCTTATGCGAGAATCTCTTACCGCTCTTATTTTGCCTTTTATCATTTGCCATTGCATAGCTATATCAAAAGTTGTTGTGTGAGGTTCAGATAAATTCCACACACGCAACATCATATCTCCTACGCCAAATGCAATGCGTGAGGTATCAATGGGACAAGGGCTCATACAGTATACAAATCCTGCTTGCGTAGGAATCTTATACTCTAGGGTCGCTGATTTTGTAGAATCGTTATTACGTTTACAACCTATAACCCAACGATCTTGCGCCAAAGACCAAATCATGAGCCTAAAATATTAATATTGAAAATTTTTTAATATTTATACATTCGTAATTTATGTAAAGTGTAACTTACTCGGAATCTGTCCTTAAATCGTCAGATGCTGTATTGTAGTTGGGTACAGCAGCTATGGAAAACAATCCTCTATTATGGAACGTATGGAACAACTTACATTCAGGTTTGATTTTGTTTGTTGAAAGATCCCAAGAAAGTAGTTCACCCCAAAGGGAGCTAGTCAGAAGTATATTGGGCTCTATCCAACATACCGCAATCCACGTTCCATTCGTATTATTGAGCTTGCTTTTATGTGAGGAAGATGTGATTGGCATATATGGTAAATTTAGTACAGTCTCATATCTACCATCTCTACCAGTTCTCCAAATGAATACAAATCTGGACATAAATGTGTATATATGTAACAGTAGCAGTTTTTCACGAATTATGTTTCTTTTTGTAGTATAATAAATTACATCGCTTATTTACTAGAAGGACATGATAAAAAATGATTATTTTTGAGTTGGTTGTAAAGAAAAGAGAATTCTTATGAGAATTCAATGAATAAAAAGAATAATACTTTTATTCCTATACAATCAGTAGATCAAATCAGATCAAATCAGATCAAATCATTCTCGTTCAAAATCGTGTTTAAACATTACAAAATTAATAATTTAAAACATTCAATTTTTTTTTTTTTTTTCAGTTATATCATTGTGTAATAACTGAGTGATATATTCACATATAAATTTTATGCGTATAATTAATTAGGAATATAAGACAAAAAATATATATGTCACGAAAGCCTTGTCTCACCTATCCTTTGCGCCAGAAGCTAAAAGTAAATCTTTTTCAGTTCCTTCCTGTAACACATTCATCTCTGAAGGACACCATGATAAACTGACTATCTCTCCGTTATGTCCTCTCATTTTATATAATATTGTTTCTTTTCCGACAATAGGAAGATATCGGATAATATAAACTAGGCCGCTTTTAGTTCCTATCGCTACAAGACTAGAGTCATGAGGACAGCAAGCTAAACATGTAGCAGTTAGTTTGCCCAAAAATACTATTTTTGAAGTCTTATCCCGTATGTTACAGTACATTAGAAAACCTTCCGAATTCACTGCGCATGCAAAATTATTATCTTTGACTGACCAATCAACCCCTACAGTCAATTTGCTTTCCTGTAATAATGAGTTATATAAATAATTAAAAGACATTTTTTCTTTTTGTGATAATTATTTTTTATAAGTTATTATGGGATATATTGATCTTTTTCTGTTCTGCCACTTACATCAGCAAAAGAGAATTCTGCCATCAATTCTAATGTATCCACATTCAAAATCCTGACTTTCGTATCGTCACCACCGCAAATCAATAAATCTGGACTATCCGGACTGTCCAGCTTAGGACAAAATGCCAATGTGGTTACTTTATCCTTAAAGTAGTCTTTGATTATAGAATACTGCATGCCATTGTTCTCCTTTGGTCGGGCAATGACGATAAAGTTCCTTGCACCCCATGCTACGGTTCCACGTCTTGAGCATGCAAGGATATTGCTCAAATACCAATTTGGTGAGGGAGGCAATGTGACTTCATTCATCCTGTCAAATTGTATTTTCTGCTAACAAAAGAAAAAAAAAACAGCTCTTATAAAATTATCTTAAATAGCCAGAGATATTAAAAACACATTCTGTAAAGTGTCTGCTATAAATAGGCAAATTATCAGCAAGAATAGAATACTAATGAAATATATAATTGCACAAACTGGACAAGATCTTTTTTTTCATATAAATCTCAAGATGATATACTTCATTAAAATAATTATAAAATAATAGATTCTATTTGGTTTTTGCTGGTAATTTGCTTTCAGATTAAGTTAGTATACTTTGCTGGCAGAATACAAGTTTAAATACGAGTTGCAAATACAATCAATCTGCAACAGCCTGCAGGAATTTTTTAATAAATTGCAAGCATTCTATTAACGTTTTGCTTAATAGATATTGGCAAAAGTTATCTCTTTTCCTTGGCAAAACAAAATTATAAAATACACAAATAAATGTATAAATATATAATGTATAAAATATATAGACAAAATATGTAAACAACAGAATGTGAGATGAAAATTTTGAATCACTTTTCAAATGATATTCAAAATTCCATCGAATCGTAACTATTTTTGTCTCATGTGCGCAGCCGGTCGATTGGAGGTTAACCGGTGTCTGATACCGGACACTTTCAATCACGGATTTCCCTTCGCGCGATATCCGTCGGCGACGAAAGAACGTAATCAGAAATTATTGTAAACTCGAAAATACCTTGGAAATCAGTGACGCAATTGCACTATTGGAGTTTCGCTATTTATCGACTGTCTCATAGGAACACACAGGAACACACAGGAACGCGCATGACACAAAGGACACGAATCCGCGACGGTACTCGTGACTCGTGGCTCGTCGGTTCGTGGTATACACGCTAAGCTAGAGATATCGACATCTATCTGTACATTCTGTACCCTTGACAAATGCTTATTTTTCCTTCATAAAAACGTAGTATGTTTGTACCAAGGTTATGACAAAAAGTCGACAACGTTGATCCTAAAGCGACCAACTCGATAAACACGTACAATACAGAAAGTTCTAGAAAAATTTCAAAATTTGTGAAGTGAATTAGGTAAGGTAACGGAAGATTTGATGTCAAACTAATCCCAATCGATATTGATATATTAGCCCCTTTGTGGGGGACATTTTCACTACTTCGTGGTAAAAATTAAGCACGAAAATACCTTGCTAAATATGACTTTCGCAAAATGAAACATACAGTACGTTTTCAATTTTTTATTAATTATAACTCGTGCATTTTTATAATAATCATTAGATGACTGATAATGTTTCTATTTTTTTTTTTCCCTCATCCTCTTCCTCTCCCTCTCTCTTTCTCTCTCCTCTCTCATTTCCGATGTTGATAAATGATTCATCACAGTTCTCTAGAGCTTGTAAAAAGAAGACTGGAAGAACAGCTCTACAGTTGTGCGTAGTTGCTTGACGCCTCGATTCGAGAGACCTCCGCGATATCCGCGATTCAATTCGAATCCCTTAGTCGCCGGTTCGTGCGTCAACACGATGCGACCGATTGTGATCGCGTTTCTCGTCCTCTTCTGCAACCTCGCCGCAGTCGTGACATTCAATGTCTCGCAAGAGCTCTTGCTGAGCACGCTCATAAAATCAATACAGGAAAACAAGAATGAATGGCCGAACAGCACCAAATTCGATCCCGACGCCAACCTTAACACGGTAAATGGGCAAATTTCTTCTATATTCTAATTATATATTTTATAAATACAATCTTATATATATACTTAAGATTAACTCGATTACGATCTCGAGACGTTTAACTACCCCGATTAACCATAGTTTAATTGTATTTAAAATTTTAAGAAAGCATATACCTACTCTAACCTGAAGAAACAAATTACATGCAGAGTCTGCTATAAATTTCTGACGTTAGAAAGAGTACAGACTTCATACAGACTTTATATATCTTGCGATGTCACCATGCTAGAAATTTAAATCAGAACCTGTTAACATTCTATGCCAGCTGATTGTCAACACAAACAAATCATACTATGCAGAACCTGCCGGTAAACTGGCGGCAGAAACCAAATAGCTAGCTAGGGCATGGTAGAAATTCAATATGGACTATATGGTATGCTCAGTTTGCAGCCTTCTCTCTCTTTCATGCGTTAGCCTTAAATAAACGTACACACTAAGAAGAATTATTGAGAAAAACTTGCATACACACAAACATGTGAACAAACCTATTGACACCGATGAGAAACTATTATTTTTATTAATAGTCTCTCGTCGGTGCTATCGAGAAAAATAAGGTACTTTCATGGGAGAAAAAAATACCTCATTTTTCTCAATAGCACCGACGAGAAACTATTAATAAAAATAATAATTTCTGGGCAGTGTCAATAGTCTCCAATGTTTGTACGTACGCAAGTCTGTCAATGATCAATAGTTTGTTCATATGTTTGGGATGTATGCAAAAGTTTTTCTCAATAATTCTTACAATTAGAGTGTGCCATACGCTTCCAGCGCGTAAGGCGATCTCTTCTGCATATATCTATAAATATTGGTAGATATATGGGACCTACATTTTTAACGCCGATTTCGAACGGCTTGTCAGACGAGACTTAATTCTGGGCAGAGTTACTCTCGGTGGTTTGCCCTTTTGCCTTCCGAGAGGTGACGATCGCTTCTACCAAAGGGGTTCTATATATAAAGTAGAAGAGCCAGCCATGAATGTGTGAGCTAATATAGAAAGACACTGAAAACGAGACACCCCATTAGCATCCTTGGTCAAATCCCCAATACAAGACAAGGATGAAGATGGCTCTCTCTCTTATATTCTTTATCTTTTTATTACCTAACGTTTCCATTTAGAGGGATCCCTATGGCTTTTTAACTCTATAATAATAATCTCTTTGCTCTAAATCGATTAAAAATCAAATTTAGAATTAAACTGGTTCTGGATGGATTTGAACCCGGATCTTTGGCACGAAGAGCAAATTCGCAACTTTTTATATCACATCGCCACAATATAGATTCGTGGTAGAAATACAACATGATGTGCTCAGTTTACAGTCCTCTCTCTAAAAATTTGCGCTCTTTGTTGTTTTCCTGCCTTTCGTTTCACATATGGCTGCCAACCGTGTAAAGTTTTTGTATTTCGTTTGGTAAATACTCGTAAACGATCTCATGTCGATCATTATAATAATCTATGTTTAAAAAATAAATTTGTTGAAGTTTTACGTACTCAGTATTAATTATAACAATTTTAATACTTACAAAAAGTATTACTTTATTCTTTTTGTTTTTTTTGACAATTGTTTAATATATTAATTTATTTAGTTAGCTCTTAAATTTTCTTCCTTTGCCTTAAATTTTTTAAATATATATATTTAAAAAATGTTTAAATATAAATATTTTGGAGTATATTTTGCGGCAGAGTTTAATAAATGCAAGTAGAACTTTTAATCTTTAAAGTTTATATTCTAAATAATTTTTATTGAACTTTACGTTTCATAACATGACAAAGGAATTTTGAAATTTATCTTCAATCTCTAGAAATGATCTCATTAGGAGACAGAGATCACATTTAATTAGATAAATAATTTAATATTGTTTTAACTTTGTTGCTTTGAAATTTAATATTCGTCATATTAATTATATAAATAATAAAAATGATTATTTCAAAGAATGAATATGCGTCTTATCATTTGAATAAATTTAAATTTTTAATAAATTTTGAGATTTATTAAAAATTTAAATTATACTTTGATTACACTAAATAAAGTAATAAGATAAATAAAGTGTTTTTATTTTTTTTAGGTGCAGATGATAAGAAAAGCCGGTTATCCTGCGCAGGCCCACATTGTACAAACAGAGGATGGTTATCTCTTAACACTACATCGCATCCCAAGGGACAATAAGTCACCTGTGTTACTGCAGCATGGTCTTTTGTCCAGCTCGGCTGACTGGGTCATTTCCGGCAAGAAAAAAGCTCTCGGTACCATCTTAATTAAATTGAGAAATTATCGTAGATTAAGCTTCTATCGGAAAAATGTCACAATAAAATTTTCAATTATAAAACGTTCAATTAGAAAACATGCTAATAAAATTTCCTAGTACAGATTTTATAATGTATCTTGATTTTAAAAAGTTTTTATTTGTATGTTATTAATTTTATAAAATTAATATTTTTTTATGCAAATTTAATCTATTGAGACAAGATAATTTTTCTTCTGGAATTTACTTTACTCAAATTTCACTTTTACTTAAAATCGCAAATATATAAGAAATTTATCAGATTATATGTGTAGCTAAACTATGTACATATAATATTATAAAGCTATTATACTTACATATAAGTAATTATTGTAAACAATGTTTTTTTTTTATGCAAGCTTTCATTTTGGCCGATCAGGGATATGATGTTTGGTTGGGCAATATTCGTGGGAATACATATTCGAAGGCCCATGTTTCTCTGTCTCCATCTGATTCAAGATTTTGGAATTTCAGGTGATAAAATGAAAATAATAATGTGTTAAAATTAATATAGTTGTACATGACTTAACTGATGGTAACAAAACAAAAATTGATTAATATTTTACGTAATTATAGCAGTATAAATGAAAAATAGAACAAGAGCTCAAAAGATTAAAAATTCAAATAATGTGTTAAAAGAGTATAAGAATCTTCGTGCTTATTTTTTTAAATATATTTCTGCAAAAATTAACAATTATTTTGATCCTAGCATTAAATCATTTTCAGTGTTATATATCACGTTTTAACTTACAATGATTTCGGTGTAATAGTTAATATCAATGTTGATAAACGTAGTTATTTGCGGATTTGTAGATACGTTGTATCAGATTGGATTTAAATATTGTCAGTATGATAAAATTGATTGTGTATCGTTATTTTACATCCATGTAATAAAATAACCGTATCGTCCATAATTAGTGGTACTTTAAATAGGTTCTGAAAGTAATCGATGTGAAATTAATAAAAATGACACTAATTATCATAATAATATTTGAATCATACCTAAAATTATGGATGAGAACACAAGATAATGTTAAACGATTGCACGGAATAGTTAAAATGAAGATTGCACGTAAAGGCAATAAGAAAATGGGGCAAAGAAGGAATAACGGAAAGACGGGGGAAAAACGGAAGAAGGATGTTGTGGTAGAAGAAATCATAGAGGAATTAAAAAGTGGGAGACTATAAGTAAAGAACAGGGAGAGATCACTTGAGACTATGTTTTTGTTTCTTGCGTTTATATACTTTGTTTTGTGATACTATATCGATTGAAATTTTTATCAGCTTTCATGAAATGGGCATCTACGATCTACCCGCGATGATCTCGTATATTACGAATATGACATCACAGTCATTGCACACGTACATTGGTCATTCGATGGGCACAGCTGCTTCTTACATCATGGCAGCGGAACGTCCGGATATCGCTCAAATGGTGCAAGCGATAATCAGTCTCGCGCCCGTAGCTTTTATGGAGCACATAAAAAGTCCATTTAGATATTTCGCTCCTTTCGCGAATAATTATGAGGTAATATGTTCGAATATATAATATTAGGAAGTAAGTTATTAGCGATTTAACGATTTAAAATGTGTGTCTAAATAACTGCATCCATCATTAATTCACCTTGTCTCATAATTTTACACTACACTAAGNCTGAACTAAATACGTTTAGTTGCATATGAATTACTTAGTTCAAATGTTAATTTATTTGAGTCAAATACACGGTAGTAATTCGAATGAATATCTGTAGTTTCTCGAAATGACATTTCTTTGAATTAACAAATGTTTGCTTGACAGCCCGTGACCGCCGCATTTAGTTGAATGAACTAATATTTTTTTAAGTCAACAAATTTTTTTTCTCAGTGTATATATGCAAGATGTCCCACTTCACTACGCACATAATTTTTTAAGGATAGTCTATCTTTTCTTTCAAGTCAGTCTTTTCTTAATAAAAATGTTATTAAGACCGCTTATATAGACCCATTCTCAAAGAACTGTTCCAAATGTATATATTTATTCTAAATATCGGCTAAAATACGAGCAATCAAATTAAGATACTTGAGCGGAATAAGACCTACCTAATTTATTTATTTTTTTTTAATTTTATGGAGATATTCAAATAAACTAAGTGAGAATAAAATCTTTATTTTAATCATTCACAAAAATAAAATATATCTTCCATATAGAATTTGTAATTAAACAAAAAAATTATACTGCGATTAAGAGAGATCTGCGGATTACAGATAATCGCGCATTTCTTTGGCGACGATGAGTTTCTGCCGCAGAATGGTGTGTTACACTTTCTGTCGAAGTACGGCTGCGATATAGACAACTTTGGGGAGAAGATTTGCGCTAACATAGTGTTTCTGATTTGCGGATTCGACAAAGAGCAGTTTGACTATGTAAGTATTCTACGAATGTCATAATCGAAGTACGACTTTGATCAGGTTTGAATTACGTTTTGCACGCGTGATCATGTTTTAAATAAGATGTCACTGTTTTCCTAGAACCTGCTGCCTTTGATTCTGAGTCACGATCCGGCCGGCGCTTCGACCAAGACGCTGGTGCACTTTGGTCAGGAAGTCATATCAGACAAATTCCGCCAATACGATTACGGACACAGAAAAAATATGCTGATCTACAATGCAACGGAACCGCCGGACTATAATCTAATGAACATCACTGTGCCAATCGCGTTATTATACGCCGACAATGACTGGTTGGCCAGCAGCTTGGTAAGTACCAGAGAAACGTGTTTAGATTGGAAAACGTGGGAGATATATATTAATCGAATCGCGTTAATTTTGAGTAAATCAAACTTTATATGAATCGAACAAGAACATAGCGTAAAAACTCATAATTATTCAAGGACGTGAAGAGGCTTTACAATCTGCTACCCAATGTATTGGACCTGTATAGAGTACCATTTCCTAAATTTAATCATGTGGACTTCTTATGGGGCAAAGACGCGCCTGAGCTCGTATACGAAAGACTTCTTAAGATCATGAAGAAAATTTGAGAGTAAGTTGGATAATAATGTCACATGTCATATCGATAATAAAGTTGGAAGATGAATATGAAATACCAAGTCTTTTCGGTGCATTCACGCGCGCGGTTGTCATTATAAATTAAAAGTAATTTTTGCTCATAGAATTTGAAGTAGTTTTGTGTAGATGAATTAAAATAACGTATCTAAATGATTGTTGTTTTGATGTAGATTTCGGTCACTAGGTTTGTAATATAGGGGAGAGAGGGGCTATTCGTTGCGGTTTTTTCTCTTTTGCGTCTCCTGAGTCCTGTATTTGTTAAAAAAAAAAAAGTTGGACGGTTTGAAAGGTTCCCCTTCACAATGCCGTTATAGATAAAACACGGAAATGTACTGGCTTTGAATTACATATAAAAATATCAACCAGTGCCAAGTATTTCGAATAACCCCAAGCCCGGGGTAATTCGT
>QKQZ01043108.1:0-33531 GCA_003595255.1 Solenopsis fugax | reverse complement strand
TATATATATATATATATATATATATTCGCTCATAACGATATATATAATCTTCTTTCTTATTTTTTTAACTTGACCGAAAGTGTACATAATTTCAGGCCCAAACTCCCATTTGTAATAATGATGTTAGCGTGTGTATGATTTATGTATTTATTTGTAACATAGTAACACGCGAGCAGCATTTTCTAGAGCTCTACAGATTGCTTTAGACGCCCACAATTACATTTGGGGCACTTTTTGTCGTTGCATTCCAGTGTTAGTATCATTTTTGCTATCGACATCCGACGTATCTTTGGTGTGCACGGACCTATTATTTAGAGGTTTGTCTCCCGGATGCTCGGGTTCAGAAGATGAAGACTGGTTTTCGCGAATAGGCATATCTCCTAATGCTATTCGTATCGATTCTACCAAGTGCAATGGACCTGAATAGCACTCTTTTGTACCTGCGAACAAATTTATATGTATCGAAATATTAATATCTTTCATTAAGGTACGTGTTATACATGAATATTCAAGACTTATAGAAACTTAATTGATTTTACAAAAATTTTATAATGGTAACTTAAAAATTGCAATAAATAATTCGTGAGACATTTTCGCCAAAAAAAAAATCAACTTCAAATTCAAAGAATCTATTCCTCGAATATTTCTAAGGTTGATCAGAGACAATGTAATTAGTGAATTGTTTACTCATGGAATTATTTACAATTTCATTCATAAAGAAGACACTTCATCTACATCCTAGTTATAATTATAGAGTATATGTAATGTATGTGCAATAAATGTATCATAGATATAAAACTCCGTATAATTTTACTTACAAGTCTTTACCCAAATATAGCTTTTTTAATTTTTCCAAGTAGACCATCATTTTGATCATTTTGAACCTCTTGTCTCGCTTGAGTTTGCATCTTTGGACCTGCCGCGCCTAGAAAAAATACTGGAGCTAATGAAGGAGACTTCATTTGAAAATATGCATCTTACATTCAATTAGTTATATATTAAGTCTCACTCAAATTTCTGTCATTATAAAAATTTTGGGATATGAGAATTTCATGGTTTCATTTCAAAAAACGCCAATGAAACGCATTTGTAACATTTTAATAAGTTTTATTTAATTAGTAACAGCAGGTACACAGAGGAAAACTCAAGCGACACATAAATCTAACGCTAGTGCTAATAGTATTTTTGCTGTATTATTAAATATTTGAGGTCACAAATACAAACAAATGTATATAAAGATTGATAGAATATCCGAAATAGTGTATTAAAAATAATTTACGTTTTATCGTTTGTCCTTACCATCTGTTTTATACGTTACACCATATATACTGCCAGGAGTGTTGGTCTCGAGTTCGGCGTATGCTTGTAATAACGCTCGTTGTTTTTCCGTCAATTTTTTCGGTACACTGATTTTGACATTTACGTAGTGATCGCCGTAACCCACTCCATCGACTTTCTTTAATCCTTTGCCGTTCAAACGGATTCGCGTATGAGACGACGTACTTGGTGCTATTTGTATAGTTTGATCCTCATAAACGCCCTCCACTCGTATCGTACCACCTAGTACCGCCTGCGCCAGTGAAACTTGTGCATCGGTATGTACATCGGGCCCATCACGGCGGAAGTACCGGGACTTTTCCACGCGGAATGTCACAAATATTTCTTTCTTGCCTATTGCCATACGGATCGTTTGACCGTCCTCCACTCCAGCTGGAACTGGAACTGTTATCTTCTTACGTTGCACCTTTAAAAATGCGACAAAAAATAATTAATGCAAAATGGTAAATAAGATAACAGTGTTTACTCAAATTTTGTAAAAAAAATTTTCTGAAAATTTTCGGATTTTATACGTATTTTATTCAAACTTCCAAGACTAGAACATTTTTTTAATGCAGCTTTGAAATAAATTTATTTTATTATTTTGCGCTTCTTAATGCTTTTTAATCATGCAATCACAAAGAAAAGCCATTTAAGTTTTAAATATTAAATTTGAGAAAATACTAAAAAAAGTAATATGAACTAAATAATATATAATAATTTGTTCATAATATACGGATCTAGTTCACTGAAAGTATAGAATTCGAAAAGTAATAAAACACACAACGTCTTGCAGAAATTCTATTGTCATTGATTTTTTAAATAAAAACTAATACTTTTATAAAAACAAGTTATACATAAATATACTTGGATGAGTATGCTATATTTATTGCTAATTGATTGTTAACATTTTGCATTTATCAAGAAAAAAATGATCAAAGAATTTGTCACAGATAAAATTTAAATTTAAGAGTAAAATTCCTCAAATTTCCTCAAGTATCAATAAAATCCCACGAAAATTCCAGGATGTTCCAGTTTTTTTCCATTAGCATGCATCTGATTCTTATTGAGTGATAAACACAGATAGAATCAAGAAACATTTTGATACCGTTTGTCCCTTCGCGTTGCATTCTGTGCAAGGAAACTTGATGTGCATCCTTGTACCCTGACAGTACCGACAAGTTGAACTCATTACAAAAGGACCAGTGGATATCGTTTCCATTCCAGTACCGTTGCAATAGTGACATTTTGCTGGTTTGGTTCCTAGCTCACAGCGCGAACCATTGCACTTCGGGCAAGTGTCTATTACGTTTACATTAATATCCTTATTCACACCTCTGGCGGCTTGGGAAAACGTTAAATTCATTATCACCTGTAATAAGAGGAGTGTTTACATGTTGCGTTATGAAATATACGAGTGGTATCTGCATACCTCTTGAGCTGCCCCAAAACCGTACTTCGTTTCTGAGAAGTCTTCAAAATCGTTGAAGACTCCGCTTTGGAATCCGGCATCGCCGAATATTTTTCTAAATAATTCCTCAGCATTAATGGTCGATCTGTACTGCCAATGTTGATTGTAGCTCTTGGGTCCTCCCTGACCCATTCCCATTCCCATTTGCTCTGAGGTTGCGCCCCATGTATCATATTCTTTCCTCTTAGTATCATCACTTAATACTTCATACGCTTCGGAAACTTCTTGAAATTTCTGGTTAGCATCTGGGTCTCTTTTATTTGTGTCAGGATGATACTTCTTAGCGAGTTGATAATATGCCTTCTTTATGTCTTTTGCTGAAGCGTTTTTGGAGACACCCAGAATTTCGTAATAGTTACGTTTTAATAATCTACTTGTTAGATATATGGTCCGGTGTGGCTGCACTATTCTTCCTATGGCTGAAATTGATGTTGAATATCAATAGAAGACTTTTTATTATATTATTATATTATAGGTTTATATATAAAAGAGAAAATGGAGCATACATTTGAATCATATGAATTATATGATCTAAAAATTTAGAGCGGTTTTCCCCATTATGAATCAGTTGACATTAAAGATTAATCTACAATGTGCTCTTTGCTTCCTGTTTCTTGTTACTTTCGAAGTTCATTATGATTTATCAAGGTTTTCATCATGATTGTGCTGTTCTTTTCAAGATAGCGTCTACATCTATTTACATATTGTTTATGTTATGTTTACATGAATCTTCATGTGTGTATATATACATACATACGCACGCACACAATCCAAGCAATGTAAATTATTATAAATTCCTTAACATAATAAAGAAAAAAGTAATTAAATTATCAGATTGTTAATATATCTGACTTTATACATATATTATTATAAATATAATTTTCACTACTTCTAAATCTTTCTGATCCATAAATATAGTTTACATATATATAGTTTACATTGTTTATGTAGACGACATGTACAATAGTTCATAAATATAGTTTACATAGTAAACTATAAAATCTTGGGAATTTCAAATAATGTGAATAAATCTTTATTGTATATATTAAATGTATACAATATTTATATAGTATGCATAAGCGTCTAATCCCGATTTTTATCTTGCCAATTTCGATAAAAGTGTGCGCAAAAAGACAAAAAAGCAATCAGCAAAAAAGCAAGAAAGAGAAAATAAAAAGCACATTATAGATTAGACTTTCTAGAACATAAATTCGTAGACTTGCACTAATTCTGTACTGGTGCTGCCCTGTAGCGGAATTCTGTAACTCTTATCGACAGTATCAGTATCGTTATATTAGTTGCGCAGATATTATAAATGGTAAAAAAGCTGTGCAACAACAATGTACCGATATCGGCTGCGTTTCGAAATTCACTGCTAGTACTGAAAATATAGTATACATAACATGAATTATAGACTTTAGTATATAAAGTCTATAATCGGAGTCTTTAGTCGGAACGCAGCTACTATCGTTAAGAGCGATGGCACATAAAAAATTTAATAAGAAAATAGAGTAAAGCAGTAAAGAAATCAACAGTTTGGATTTGCTATCGCCTATGTTATGCCTTAAGTTCTTGATTATGATTGGCTGCTTCGCTTACTATCTAAGTTTTACTGTTAAGTTTTTCTGTGTGCCATAGTCTTAAGAGTGACAGAATCTTAGAGATGATATAATATTAGTGCAGCATGATTCTCCGGATAAACTTTATTGATCGCAGTGGTTTAGTTTCCATTCAAATCTCCAATTTAGTTCTATTTCGTTGTAGATCAAAGTTAAGGTCTAAGCAAAATGATTGACTTACAATCTAAGACAAGATTTATGACTTAAGTTTTTGTCTTTAGTAACGCACAATAATTGTCTTGTGTCTCAAGTCTTAAACTAAAAAAAGATTCTGTTTGTAACTTAAGACTCAAGACACAAGACAGTTACTGTACATTACTAAAGATAAAAACTTATATCTTAAGATAATACTTAAGACAATAATTCTTAAATATAAGAATTGACTATAAATATTGGCTTTTAGTATGCTGTTTCCTTTGCAAGTAGAGGTAAAGAAAATTGACATTTCAGTAAAGCCAACTTAATTTTTGCGTGAATACAAACATATATAATCTCTATAATTTTCAAAAATCTTTATTCTCTTTTAAAATATTAATTAATGTTAAAGTTTCATTATATAATTAACTTTCATGTTTATTTTCCATTTTGATTAATGAATGGTATGAATAATGAAAAATATAGGTTGGCACTATCTACTTTCAACCATTTGCACTCACTAAAATTTTGTGTCAATTCATTGCCACTCTGATAGAGCTTGTGGCTCAAAATGGGAGTAAAATGAGCACGATCTAATGCATTTCTATTAACTTAAATTTGGTTCTATGCTGCATTATTAATACCTTGGTGGAAACTAGACTAAGGGCCTGTGCTNCTTGGTGGAAACTAGACTAAGGGCCTGTGCTCAATAGAGGAATATAAGATATTAGGAATAAGAATTAAAATTTTAGTATCAGTTTTCTCAATGAATATTAAATGAAACGCACAATGGATACGAATAAAATGTGAGACATAAATGTATTGTACAAGATATAACATAACTTATTTATCTATAGTATTCATTGAGGAAACTGATCCTAAAATTTTAATTCCTATTCCTAATATCTAATATTCCTCCATTGTGCGCAGGCCATAATGACTATGTTTAGACATCACTATTAATTGGTTTTAATAATAATCGTACCTACAATTACTGATGTAAAATGTATAAACGCTACTTAATTCTGGTTTTATACTACCAAATTGGATTTAACTAGCATTTACATGACATTTTACATCATTAGTTATAATTACAAATATAAATCTGATTAGTGGTGATATGTAAATGTAGTCAGTGTATAATTGATACATAATTTTTAATATAAGTATGCAATGTATTAATGATTCTTAATATAAATCTGCAATAAATAATCTGGGACATTTTAATTTTATATTATGTGTTTTTTGCACTTTAACAAATATGTAGATTACTTAATAACTTTTTATCAAAAACAATTTTATCATTATTTTTTCTCTTCTTTCTAATGTAAAAAGAAAAAGAAAGATATAAACCCCATGCTTGAAGATAAGCTTTATGATATAGAAACAGAGAAATTTTAACAAAACAATTCTAATGACATTCCAAGGAAAAAATAAACTTTCTAGAATAGCTAGTACATCATATGTATAACAAATTTTATGTCTAAAATAAATGTTGGATATCAATAGATCTAAAGAATCTATCGACATCTTTCTATTAATATATAAAATAAAATGAAACGAAGTATAAATTTGAATTGTCCATGTATCTAAAAATATATATAGCGCAAATTAGTTTATTGTGCATCAATATACATTTATATAAGTATTTAAATGGTATTCAGAGGGAAAATAGCTCTAATTTTGTAGAATAGACGAGTGTATCGTATAAATGACAAATATATGTATATCCGATTTGCAGGTTATGTTAACTCATTGGAGAAACGCTACACGCGGCGCGCACCAGGACGACGAGAAACGCATAACGGATGGAAACTCGGGTGGAGGGAGATCGGAACGTCGACACGATGGGTGAAGAGATTGTTGACACGTCAGCGAAGGCGCCAGCAACAAAGTTTCGTCGGAATTATAACGAATGATGTAATCCAGCGCGAGGACGAGTACACGAGTGCATCATACCTCTTTCACGATTCCAGCCACCGACAGTCGACGCAACGGTCACTACGTGTCGCCGGCACGCGCTGCATTGCCGCGAAACGCCGCGCGAAAATTTGTTCAGCTCACTGCTCCCGATTAAATTGATGGTCTTCGGGCGAAGAATCGCGACAAGCCCCTTGCCGGTCGCCATGTTGCGCGAGACAACGAGACAGTACGAGAAATAAGAGACGCATGGCTACGGACACGAAAGGTTATGATCGACCATCCTTTGCGCAACACGATGGCGCAACTTCCCCTTGACAGTCTTCGTGCCTTTGCAAAATCCGAAAAGCACGCGAAAGTTCGAATTATAACCTCAAATTCGGTTTGCGTTCTAACCTAGAAATCCTGGAATGTGCGTAAATACGCGAAACGAAGAATATGTCGAGAATAGTCGAGTCCCTGAAAAAGCTCAACGTTGAGAACGATACGAGGTCGTACAGACAGAATGATGAAATGGTCGACAAGAAGGCCGAGCTGTCACTGGAGGACACGGCGTCACTCGATCAGAACTACATCCTCTCCGTCTGTGGAACTCAAAAGTAAATTCTACATTTTTTATTTCATAATTCTATATTTTAAAAATTCATCTATTGATCAATCGCATTATATGCAAATGCTTTCACAAAGCAAAATTGCATCTGCGCATAATGCGATTGATCTATCAATGAAGTAAAAAAAAACTTGCCTACAACTGAATTTTCAGATCATATACAATAATAGAAACATATTCTATTGATCCATAAATTGAAAAACTCGCTTTTATTGTGTGATTAATGAACCATTTTCTTAATTTGTTTAACCTTTAAGTAGATGGTTGGGATGGTCACAACATCCCAGGCAATGAAGAAATGCAGAAACCTTATTCTAGAAAAGAAAAATAGAAAATTTGTCCACAGGTCTTAAAGTTTATTTTTTTTTACATTCCTTTATCTCCTAAGGGTTTAAATATAATTTAATGTAAATTTAAATATATTAATGAAAAATATAACAAGAATAACATTTCTTTGGAGTGTTGTAAAGAATCCCACCTACCTACTTACGTACCTTTTAACTACCTACCTAAAGGTTAAATGCCCAGTAGATTGGAACATTTATTTATTGAACTTTACACTTAGATATGATGATCTGATTTTGTCCAGTTGTGCATAAGGTAAATAGTCCAATTACTGACAGTGTCTTAAATACTGGCATTGAATTTTAAATGTTTTTTTTTTTATTAGATGATTGAAGTTTCAATTTTAAGGAAATGTTATAACAATAAGTAAACTTCTTAAAAATTCAAATAAAATTAAAAGTAAACTGCCTGAAAAATGTGTTTAACTTTTATTTACATACATTAGTTATTACGAAGAATATTACTACAGGTCTCAGTCAAATTGGTAGGATGCCCACACGGAATATAAGGAGATCTTTTTCGCAATAATTTTTTACAGCTTTTCCTGGAATTGCTTGTTAGCTCAAACTATTAAATCAATTTAATGTATTATATTGCGGATTCCTGCTTCATATAAGGATTGTGTTTGAAAGACCGACAAATATGCAATATGTCGTTTGCATGAGTTGGAGACTATAATAATAATAATAAAATTATATACACAAACATTTAGTATCAGTTTGTATTGGCATTATTTCATTATATAATTCTTATTTAATTCATCTAAGCCCATTCCTTTCAATTTATTCAAATAAAAATATAGCTATGTACTAATATAATTTATGTACTGAAAAAGCATTTCAGATCCAATTTTCAGTATTTGTCAGTAATTGTCAGTTACTTACTGTATTAATTTTATTTTTGTCACATAAATCCTTGTTTGTACATACAGCGAGCCAGAATTTAGGATTGGAGCAGCATTGTCAGATCATTCGTGCGTGATATATTCTGTCGATGAGTCCTTGCATCGAACAGCTACGCTAGATCATAATCAAGCACCCATCGTGGGAATTAAATTCAGTCCTACTTCGAAAAATATATTATATGTTGCAGCTAGTGATGGACTAATCACAGTGTGTGATTTGCGTGCTAAGGAAAAGATTGTAGCAGAATTTAAAGGTAACCGTCAACCAACAACCAATGAATACAATTTCCTAGCGTAGTAAAAATTCTAATCATGTTGCAACATTATAGATGATACAGAAGATGGCAAAATAAAACCTCTGGCTAGCTTTGACCTCAGCTGCAATGAAAGGCTCCTAGCTGGTGGGACGGAGCATACAAGCGCAGATGCGTTTATTCTGTTTTGGGATATAAGACAAAGTGGTTCAAAAATAGGAAACAAAAGCAGTCTCCTCGGCGGATATTGGGAATCGCATATGGATGATGTCACTTGTCTGACCTTTCATCCTACTAAGCGAAATATTTTGGCATCAGGCAGTACGGATGGTTTGATGAATATATTCGACCTAACACAATCTTCAGAAGATTTGGCCTTGACATACTCGTTAAATACCGAGTCGTCAGTGGTGAGAAAACAGAGTTTGAAAAAACCCCTTTTTTTAAGCCCAATGGATTTTTTTGAGTTTTGTGTTTTTATTTTTTCTAGTCCACTAATGATTAATAAAACTCGCTATTCAATTGATAATTCTATATTATGAATTAATTTTAATTTAATTTATTAATATAATAGACGCGCGCGCGTACATACATCTATATAAGCGGCATTTCATGCCAAATCGAGCAGTTATTGGACCCAATCACTTTTCATACATTTTTTTGACAAATCCATGAGATCTTAAAATATTCGTTATGTAAAGCTGTTTTTTTTTAATTTGCTGAAAAAAATAAAAATTGAGTTTTTAATTATAATTAATATTTGAAGGATGAAAGTTAAAACAAAAATAAATAAAATAAAATAATTTTTTTTAAATTCTTTAAAAAAACAAGAAAAAAAAGATTTTATTGTGTTTGATAGGGTTTTGAGGTCTCAAAATGTTTACTAAAATACAAAACACATTAATTAAATTCAGTTTCATTATGTTTGTCCTTTTTCTTTACCGTGTATTTTTTATTTTATTTATAATACTAAATTATATTAATTTATATTAAATATTTCATTTATACTATTATTATTAAATTTTAAGTGGATTTTTGGGTGGGTTTTTTAAGTAGATTTTTTATAAGTTTTATTAGGTTGGACCTACTTTGTCAAACCCTGTGAGAAAATCAACTCTATTATTTTGTGTAATGATATAAAGAATCTCTTATTAATTTAAGGTTTTTTTTAGGACAGGTTGGGTTGGTTAACCGATGATTCTCTGTGGTGTGCGACGCATACACACATGTTACAATTATGGGAATGTGAAGGTGCTAGTGCGTACGCGAAATTTGTGCGTAGTCATTTAGCTGTATTACAGGTATGCATGGTTTTTTAATTGTATTATTATTTATCGTTTTTCTTACAGAATAGTCTTGAAAAATTCTATTTATTACAGAATGATGATCCTGATAATTGCTACTTGGTGAGATTCCATGCCACATATGCATTTGGACAACCATTCTTATTAGCAGGTTCTAGCACAGTTAAAGGGTAATTAATTTACATTATATAAGTTGCGTATATACTGTTTAAAACAATTAGAATTTTTTAAAATTGATAATTACATAGCATTACTAGAAAGTCTTATTTATTTTAAACAGTGTATTAACACAAATAAATACAGATTTCATTAATACAACGTAGTATAACGTTCATATTTTTTCAGGGAAAATTTAAGATGCTTGAGCATCAGACACAATCGACTGGAAATGTGTTACGAAATTGTAGGGAATAAACAAATCGTACGAGACAGTTGGCTGCATGAAAAGGTAAATCAATAAAGATTAAAGGACTACTTCAATTTAAACAATTATCGATAATAATCTCTTAATTTTGCAGAGTGGTTGCTTAGTGACTGTTGGTGAGAAAAGTATCATTAACGTGTGGCGGGAAGCGGAATCGTCGACACAGCAGAATTCAAATTACAAGTTATTAACTAAAATTGGAACTAACCGTGATCGGCATCATAGAACTAAACCTTATTAAAATAAGTATTTAGATTGTGTAAAAAAAATATAGATTTGTTAAGAAAAGTGTTTTTTTCAAAAAGTGATCACATCGCAATGGAATTGGAACAGTGAATGTCAATCGAAGTGTCATATTTGTATATTTCCCTCACATTCTTCTTTATTACAATAACAGTATGTACATTTATAATAAATAGGTATTATTTATTTATGCGATTAATTATTCAACGGCGAGTCATATACCGATAAAAAAAATGCAGCCACAGGTTTCGTGGTATAAATGCTAAGGAATGTAAATCACATGTAACTATAGACTCATATTTGATTGGTTATTATTAATAAACAATTCTTTTCCAATGTTTTCCACATTAATAAAATTCCTATAGAACTCATCGTATTAAAGATAATAAGATAAGTAACGAAAACGGAAAATGTGAGTCGCGGAAATTATTGCGCAAACATAATCAATAAACAAACTTTAATATATCATTCAGATTCGCAAAAAAAAACGAATTTGGACAATAGCATATGTAAATGATTATAATTTCATCACGGTAAAATTATAATCATTTATACATGCTATTGTCCGAATTCTTTTTTTTTTTGCGAATCTGAATGACATTCTTCTTTTTCACGTGCCATATGCTTGTTAGTGCGCCATAGGCTTCTCTTCTGCATATATCCGTAGATATATGGGACCTACAGTTTTAACGCCGGTTCCGAACGGCCTATTAGAAAAGACTTGAGTTACTTTCGGTGGTTTGCCTTTGCCTTCCGAGAGGTGATGATCGCTTCTAAATCGATTAAAAACCAATTTAGAGTTATACTGTTCTGAATAGATTTGAACCTGGATCTTTGGCACAGAGAGCAAACTCACAATTTTTTATGCCACATCGCTACCTCTGAAAGACATATTAAAGTTTGTTTATTGATTATAAGGTTTGCGCAATAATTTTCGCGCTGACTCACATTTCCCGTTTTTATTATTACTTTTTATTATTTTTTCCCACATCGATATTTTTCTTAAATTGATCATGATTGAAGATTATGATCTCCACTTGATACATACTCTCATGTATGCTCCAGGATAATTGTCTTGAAAGGCTATTTGCTTGCAACAGATGGTAATTAATTAAAATTCTGATGTGTTTTAGGTGGACTTGAACTTTGGCATAAAGAGTAGACACGCAACTCTTATGCCACGATCACCGCAGAAAGTGATCTGTGATTTGTAATAACTCTTATTTATTGTTAACAATATGTACCGCTATTGATACTTTACGCACAAGCGGAATTTAAAAGCTCATTCAGCAAAAAATGAACCCTTTCAGGGTTCAAACCTGGGACTTCTTCAGAGATACGATCTCCATCAAATATGAGTCTAGATATATTTGGATACATGGAATTAATAGACGTGGAAGAAAAGAACAAGATAAATCGCGAGAGTCACGCACGACTCGCAAGGAAACGATTTCTTTCTGCCACATAGCGAGATTAGGATTAATAAAACAGACGACCTGCATTGGCCATCGTCATAAAAAGGATTTGTCGAGCAATCAGTACTCATGATAGAGAACAATCAACCAAATAATTCAATAATAATAACAATTGATAGTAGTTCACAGTCTCTGAGTTTGTGAAAATCGTCAAAATTCAAAGAGACTCCCATCGCTGATCCATGAGCGTATCAATAACCAAACGCACGCCCGCTTATTACACATTATGTAATATTATTACATTAACGATTCAAAAGACGATCGCAGTAGCGAATATCACAATGATAACAGTAGATATAGTTTTAGAGCGAAACGGTAGTATAGGTACAGAGTAAACGTACAAAAATACTTCCCGTGAGCATCGGGGACGTAAAGATTCGCTAAAACGTGGAAAACCGCGTTACTATAATTTCATTTATATATATATATAATATTTCTATATATATATATCATCTTTATAGATATATATCCTTTCACAAACTTTGCGTGGCCACGTGACGTTATACGAGGAAAAAAAAAGATACAAAACGCCACGGGACGCGTGTAGGCCTTCGCACTATTCCTCAGCTGTCGCCGATTTGATTCTTCGCGTGTTATCCCGCGGGACTGTGTGCGACTTCATTTATTTATCACGAATATATCAGTCGATGGAAACGGGTAATTGCGGCTCATCAATCGCACATCGTTGATCATTGTCAATGTGCTTCATTGCATCATGTTTTTCAGAATAACTACAAGCATGCGGAGAGAGATTGTTTTCTTGAATCGTACAGAAGTTACGTTTCGTCGATCTAAAATTAATTTTTTTACGACTTTCTTTTGTCCAGCTAGTCGCGCGATTGCTATACCGACCCGTATTCAGAATACGCTTATAAAGACATTTTTTGTCATTCTATCTTTATCGTTTATTAAATGTAAAACAAGGATAAAATGACAAAAGAGTGTGCTAACATCTTTATAAGCGTGTTCTGAATACGGATCATTATCTATATCAGTAATACTTAATATATCATCTATCAATATTATCCAGAATTTGTAGTTTTGGGTTTGAAATTGAAATGCGTCAGTATTCATGCCTATTGCTGTTCCTATTCTTCATTTTATAGCTTTTTCGTAACGCGCGACACTGATTCTCAGAAATTTACAAGACTTGTTTAAGAATTAAAAGTTTTTGTCATTCATTATTTATAAGTATAAGTGAATTTTTCATTTCATCGATTAATCAATCGTATTATGCGCAAATGCAATTTTTATAAAGCAAAGTTGCATTTGCGCATAAGGCAATTGATCAATTGATGAATTTAAAAAACTCGTCTTATGTCGAAATTATAAAATTATAAATTATGACCTATATATTAATTTATTATCATAACAAAAAAACATATATATACATACATAGGATGTTTGATAATTAATGATTAAACTCTTGCATAGAAGTAGAATGGATCGAGTTGAAAAATCCTGTACCATTTTGCGATTTTCGCAATAGTTAATAAATAATTAATTTATAAAGATAGCCAAATTTGACCGGCAAATGTAAGCGCGCGAAGAGATATAACCGCCCAGCAGTCATCGTTGTTAAGTGCATGAGAAAATGTTTGGAGATGTGTATACAAGTTTTGTTTTGTTACATAATATGTATAAAATTAATATTATTTACTCTGTCAAGTTTTCCGTATTATCTATGAGATTATGAATGTCACCTCAAAAAATTTCAATGATTTTAAATTAATCTCGTCCCTGAGACCGAGCTATGAGAAAATAGTTATGAAGTGAAAAGTAGGAATAGGCATCAATCGTTACATTTCAATTTCAAGCCAAAAAGTACAAATCAGACAGCACTGATCTATATGCACATATGTATGCGATGAAGTCAACACTCATCCGCGGTGAACGCTACAATAGCTACCATCGCAAAATATCACCTCGCGAGCTTGTCACTCGGCATCGCAGTAGGTAGTGAATAGTAGCAGTAGACTTTTAATGAAGTCGCTTATAAAGTCCTTTCTTTTCCTTTTCCCTCATGTAATTCGACATACCTTACGGAATACTTTTTTTTTAAGATCTATTGTCACCGATTGATTGAGACGAACTTGTAATATTATTACTTAAGTTTCCTTAACGAGACTAATTCATTAGACGAGGCTCATTCATTTCTTCTTTGTCTGTTGTGCCTCAACGGCCTCTTTACCTATCTTCCAATTCGATCATATTGCACGCTAGGTGATTATTTATTAAGGAATATATATTTATATGCTCACAACATTATAACTAACCGTTTACGAATCGAGTTCAGAAATTCATAATTCAGAGGCATATTATTATAACAATATGATATTTTACATATAATATGGCTGTCGCTATTGTCCTTTCTGTTTTCGAATCTGAAAGAGCATTCGACATCGCATCGCAGCGACGATCTTTGCTAAGGTATGTTAAATACGTACTACGTTTTTTGAGCTATTACAAAACAGTGAATTAGCAATCCAACGTGCAGTATGACCGTACTATACTATGATTCAGAGGTCCGTCATCTTGTATTCGGCACTCAAAATCTTCCTCCTTCGTTGATAAGTGTGATATACAAATAAAATACATTAGACAGTGCGTGGAATGCAAAATCTGCGAGAATTGACGCGAACTCTCGTAATGCAGCGAGACGGAAGTTCGTCAAGATTCTCGTGTAACGAACCCTCTCGCTTCTGCGTACCACTTCGCGTAAACTCGCACGAGTTTTCATCGTCAATCTTACACAATGCAATAAATAAAGTAGGTTGTAAACACTAATACGTGAAGAAAGAACGCTCGACAAAGAACAACAATAATGGCAGTGAATAATCCCGAAACGAAATATTAAATATGAAGTCTCTTCGCTACAATTCATTCGTGGGGAAGAGCCGCAGGTGTACCGCGTACAATACATCCGCGAAGAACAGAATCATGCATAAAGCAAATTGGAAACTAAAATGTCAATTTCGACCAGTAATTTGGCACACGTACTGATAATAATAATAATAATTCATAAATGTTAATGATAAACCTTATTTGTTGCTTTAGCACGTATTAAAATACTTCAGTTATGATATAAGAATAGCTACCGCGGATTCGCTCTACCACATTCGCAACAGAGATTCGTTCTTGCATTCACAGAGATAATGAGACATACGGGCGCGCGAGAAGAGTCGCATCGCCTACACACATACACATATACATTTACCCTTTCATTCATGCTCAATTATGCATACACGCACACATATGCTTATGAAAAAGTATATATATGTACACACATTCTTGTATATATGTAACTGTAATATATATATATATATATATATGTATTTATCTACCTTGCATTTCAGCAAGCAGCAACAGGTTTGTTTAAAAGATTCATCTAAAATCTTGTGTTTCTAAAATTGTCAGTCGGCTTGATAACGTAACGAGCAAGAATTCAACAATATCGGCTGATCTACTTTACTAAGCCGGCTATTAATACTTCTCTCTCAATCTCTTTTTTTCTTTCACTCCGCGAGCATCTCTAATCACTTTTAATAAAAATTGCATTTTATTCTTAACATATTCTTCTCGTCAAGGTAATAGTTTCGCGAGATTTGGCATAAAAATGATTATTGCCGTCAGTTGTAGCAATTGGAACGTAATAAAGTATTATATCCTCTTCCTTCTATACCGAGATTAAACTACTCGCATTTATTGACGATAGTGTCATCATGTGGACAAGATGCAGTATCGTACGACCTCGTTGTGAGATAAATAGCCGTAGGTGCATCCTATTGTAAGACGATCGAATCCGTAGTGAGAAAAGAGTGAGTGATAGAAGAAGATGCGAAAGATGGTAAAAAATGATACATTAAAAGTATCCGTGAAATAGTGAATAGATTGCATCATCGCGATAGTTTTATGTTGAAAATCAAAAGGATTTAACGCGATTGCGGGACTGGCTGTTCCTTGACTGATTGCGCGGTGATGGTGCCGGTGTTAAGGTCGGCGTAGTCGTGCCAGTGGTAGCGGCACTGGCGCGCGACGAACGAGATGAATGCTTGCGACCGAATCGAAAGAATCGTCAGAAGAAGATCACCTCCTCCTCCAGCGGTTGTTGCTGCTGCTGCTGCGGTTGCGATTCCGTACTTCGCTGCTGCTGCTGCTGCTGTTGTTGCTGCGCTTGCTGATGCGCATATGAGGTGTCGGGCGGCGAGCGTGTGATGCGAAGTGAGCGATTCGACGAATGCGTGTGATTCCCACCGATTCCATGATGGTGGCTGTTCCCGAGCTCCGGTGACGAGTACGCGGATCCGGTGACTATCGCAGGGCTACTGCCTGTTCTGGAGTGTCGATCTGGGCTATTGTTACTCGCAGTGCTACCGCTTCTATCGAACGTATGATGAAACATAGATTATTGCTTGTCGATTGAAAGATAAATGTTTGTGATATTTAGAAACGAAAGAGCTAATTCTACCTTGAATTATTGTTACTTCCGCTAGCGAGCTTCAGTGGCAGCTGTTGCTTGACCGGCAAGTTACTCTGCACTTTCTGCTGATTCGTCGCACTAATCAGATTGAGGGGGATGCGTTTCGCTTCAAGTTGTGCCTTGCTGCGCGTGCTTTGCTGCATTGTTTCGGCGTTTTGTGACAAATGAGATAGATGAATCATTGTCGAGCCGGTCGTAGAACTTCCGACCAGCGTTACACCTTGTCGCTCTAATGCTTCGAGTCGTCGATATAATTGATCCCGTTGTTGCGTTACGTCCCGTTGTTCCGCAACCAATTGCTCTCTCTGTCGCGCCAATTCGGCTCGTTCCTCCTCCAGCTGGGCCTTCTCCTGCTGAGACGCAGCGCGAAATGTCGCTCTCTCTCGGCAAAGCTGATCCTGCAAGTTCCGCAGCTCTTCCAATTGACGATTCGAATTCGGTCGGCTACTGGATGATTTTCCTTCCTTACACGCGGCCAATTGCGCTTGTAAACTATCGATTGTTGTCATCTGATTGCTTATTATACAAAGCAACGTATAAACATGATGAGACAAACGTATCGCCGCCCACTGCTGATCTTTGTTTGTCTCCAATTCTTGGCCATCCTTCTCGTCGGGATTTTCTTTGGGTAACTCACCAAGTTTCGGAACAGGGATCACAGTATGTAACGTATTTGAATCACGCAGCGGATATTTCTCCTAAACACGCAGTAAAAGATTATTTTTATACGATTATTTCACACTTGTTCATTCGTTTATACGTACTTTATTGTGATCGAAACCGGCGAATGTTTCGGCCCTTCGAGGAACGCAGAGAGCTGGCGGAATGTAAGCTTCGCTGTGGCGTTCACCGGCAGAGCTTAAACTTCGTGATAGAGTAGCACCGCCCGCACTGAACGACAGCGAGCTAGCGAGACGTGTTGCTTCTTGCACTGCCACAACCACCTGCATCAAACATAAAAGTTACACGATTAATCTATTAATTTATAATTTAGGAATTTAATAATATAATTTATAGCGAGATATAATATTAACCTCTTGCCATAATTGGGTAGTATCAGGCGCTTCATTGTGCATGAACCGGGTGTAATCGGCACCTTCTTTCTCATGCTTCTCAATTCTTTCATTATCGCTCTCATTCCCACTCATATTATTCGCCGCTTGTAAGAGTCGCATTTGTAAGTGGATCTTCTCCTCAAGCAGCAGCGCCTGTTCTGCATCTTTCTTTCGCAATTCGCCTGACACAATTTTTTATTTGAATATATTAGGAAACACGAATGATATTAAATAAAAAATGAAAAAATTGAAAAAAATTGAAAGAACATACCGACGATTCCAAGTATGTGTGATTCTTTAACCTTGGCAATACGCTGTTTCTCTTCCATGGAAACCAGCGAGATCGAAGAGGAGCGAGTGTCTCGCAATTCGTTACTATTTTCAGTCAGCATGTCGGGATCCTGTGGACAAGTCTCCACCGCAGACCGAATAGCTTGTATCCATAATTGTTTGTCCTTTGGCTTCTGAATCTTTAGCTCAAACATTTCTGGCTCTGCTGGGTTACTGCTTATTAGGTAAATGCTAGATTCTTGACGGGCCTTCTCGCGAACCAGCAGCTTCTGCAGCGATACTATGCCGGCTTTATTGTCAGGCACGAAGAACGCGTATTTCTGATCTCTCTCAGCCAAAAAAAACAGTATGTCTGAGAGAACGACCACTACAATGGCAGTCATTTTGCCACGACCTTGCATTAAGTATGCAGTGCCTTCGAACTTCAGGATTCTGTTAATTATATCCGACTTCTTGAATTTGGCACCACGATATGTCGCGAACGACTTTGCGTCAATCCTGTAAAAACATTGTTATTTATTATTTCGAAAAAATAACGATACGAAGTCGGAAAACCCAAAAGAAAAAAAATTGAAACTTACTTATTGTATATTTCTAATTTTCTATCTTCTCGCTCTTTGTCGGCTACACAGGCATCTACATCAGCTAAAATCTCTTTAACAAGAACCAATGCTTTACGTAAGTCTTCACCTTCGTCTCGTGCAATGCCGGTTTTGATGAGCGGCTCGATCAGCAACGGATATTTCGTCAAACGTTGAGTAACAAAAAGTATACATTCAGGTATACCTTTCTTTTTCAACAAAGGATTTGTCTAAGAACACAAATTATTCCATTTTACTGGACAGTATCGTTTGATTATCAGTTATTTGCTCGTTAACTAAAACATACCTGACAGTGGCGAACAAAACGGGCGAAGCGAGGATCGTTACGCAAGTAATACTTGTACGCTTCGGCAGCGTCCCGATGACGACTACAAAACTCCCCATACGCGCTCTTCATACGTTGCGCGTTGTCGCCCGAGAATTGCTCGACTAGAATGTCGACGATCGTAGAAACCACGGGATTAGCATTCTGCCGTTTCCGCAGTTTATGCAGAAATCGCAGATGAATGTCAATTAGATCCCGCAGTCGGGGAAACATTCGCTCGAGATCCGTCTGGCCCAGACGAAAGTGTCGTCGCAATCCGTCCGCGAAGATCTTGTCCATAGCGAGCAACACCAGACAATGGTGCTTCTCCGTGAGCACGAATTCGTATATGTGTTCCTGCCTCTTCACTTCACGCTCGCAATGATCGACGAGACGTAACGCGATGTTACGTCCAATTGCGGAGCTCCAAGAATCGGGCTCCTCCTTTCCCAATGTCAGCTCGGGATCTATCTCTTCGAGATCTGCCACCGTGAACTGATGAGCATCATCTCCAAAGTCAAATTCTTCCCATCCGCTAAAATAATAAAAAAGTTTATCATTTTTTTATTAGTTTATTGTTGTTCATTACAGCGTTACGTTACACCGAGCGCCAATATGGCTACCTTGATTAAAATTTGCGGATTGAATTTTATTATAATATCTAAGAAAAAAAAGGGAAAAGACATCTTTACAAACCTGGGAAGATCACGATGTTGCCCCGTCTCGGCATCTTTTTCTTCATTTATCGTTTGACTGAAAGAAAGATATAGCTTTGTTTCATAAAGTACAATTTATGATTACAAGAAAAGTCTTACTCTTCCCTAAATAACGCACACAATGTTAGGACGAACTCCAGCTTGAAAGACTCTTGAAATTAATGTACTGAGATGCCGGCCTTTTAAGAAGATTGCGAATTATGCGTCTTAAGAATATTTCTTTCTGTATGATGTTTTCTATACAAACCTTGCAGGCGATATTTGATATCTTCATTTAAGCGTATATGAATCTTCATCTGATTCTCATTATACAATCTATGTATATCTGATTAAACTATAATACTATTGTTGTTGTAATAATCAATGTCGCTCATCGCAATGCATAGCTAATAAAACTAGCGATATAAGATAAATTCAAAGAGATTAAAAGTCTTTCATATTAATAGCAAAAAGCCATTCGCAGATGAGCAATAATCTGCAAGAGCCGGAAACTCCGAGTTCAGGTCGGGTGGGACATGCGTCATGGGAGATGCAACCACTTGCTCTCTCCGTTCCTACTGTGTCCTATCTTTGCTTCCAGCAATTGAGAACACAGATTCGCGTACATGACGCATTATGGGAGACTCGAAGAATACCCGTTTATATTCTCGTTAGACTCAAAATCCCAACCCGACCTAAAACTTAATAAATAACTGCGAGAATGTGACTTGTTTATACATGAAAGTTCAGATACAAAATCTCGTGAGACATTGAGAAACGTGGGAACGATGTGAGAAAGAGACGTGACAAACTATCGTTGACAGGGCATAAAGGTGTAAAGTAGAAAGGAGAGATAGAAATTGGTAACATGTTATGAACATGTATCTACTGTGATAATATATTGTCCGATGTGTATATATATATATATATATATATATATATACTTATCATGGAGAAGTTACGGATTAACATTCGCGAACTTATGCTATTATTTAGGCGAAGATTACAACGAGAAGAGATAACATAAAATATATCATTGAATGGACATAAATCATAGAAGCAAGCACAAGATCAGAAGCACAGGCAGGGGCAAGATGATGTCTCTTCCAGATATACAAGATGAGACGGCGAGAATTCAGTTGCCGTTCGCTGGACAATATGCGTATGTGTGTACGTGTATGTAAGTATGTGGTGTGCGAGAAAAGAATCGAGGAACGAGAAACGCGCGTCTTCCTACTAGACGCGTGTAAAGCTGGATCCAGATTAAGTAAAAGATCGCGAACAAATGCAAATGAACAACTTGTTTCAATGAATGCGAACGGCGCCGCTGGTATGTGAAAACAAATTGTTCATTCGTAGTTTTGTTTGCGCTCGTTTATTTGTCCCGAATCCTTGAAACACGAACAGAAACGAACAAACGAACGCTTTCGACAGAATACAGGAGGAACACATCAGATGTCAGAAACTTACTTGACTCCAAGCTTAGTGGCGACTCGCCGCCAAGGGCTGTAGCTTGACACGGTTTTCTTGTGGCTGTTAATTTCCCTTTAATCGTCGTACAATCGATCAGTTTGCACGTGGTTGCACGAGAGGGAATGCACGGGAGAAGGAAAAAGCACACACTGCATTAGGGCAACTTCATTTCGCCTATTAGGCCATTTTTCCATTTCCATTTTTCTTGCTAATTCTTTTTTTACGCTTTTCGACTTTACGCGTCGAGACCTATCTTTAACAAATCGTTCCCCTCACTCAAGAGTTTTCTATTTATTAAGAAATATACAGCTTTGTTCCTTTTTTAAAATCGTTGTAATGTAATTATTATTTCAGAATACGTCAATGTGTTTGATAACTTCTTGTTACCGAGCAATTATCGACAATCGATTAGTTTCTAGTACTAAGATTGTAGTTTGTGTATGTAATAATAGCAAACCGAAAGCTGGCTGAGCATGATATATTCCATGGAGGTAAGAAATACCACAAGGAAGCACAAAGTACCCTTTTAGACCACGGGAATGAAGCTTGAGAGGTGAGGGAAAAAAGCCATTTCAGTACCTCAGTTTTAATACGTAACGCCGTGATTGCGAATAGTTAGTTTTAGTGTCAGTGTTAGTGTTAGTACGCTTCGCTCTGCCCTGCTCATTTCGCTGTCCATTGCCGCTATATTGATACTTCGACATTCGTCTCACCCCTTGAGCTTCAATCCCGCAGTATTCTGCTTCTATCAAAAAGGACATCTTACTTCCATGGTACCTTCTGTACAAAGTAATACGCATAATATGTAGAAACAATATTATATCAATCAAGATGTAGCGGCGCGATGCTGAACGCGCTAAAGCTTGCCGTACTATTGATGTTGCTAAACTGCGAAATTAATTAGAAATAATAAGCTTCTGAGCTAGCCAAAGCCTCGGAGTAATGAACAGATGCACAATTTTTGTTTAGTTTAAGGTTTTTTTACAAACTTACTTTATACTATTTATATATTTGGTACATAACTATTTTTTTATTAAACTTTTTTTGTTATCTGAATATATGCTGTAAATTGAGACCGTCGATTTTAATCTTGACAGTCGAATTAAGCGTGATTCGAGTTATAGCTTAAAGAAATTCGTTATAAACTCCGAGTTTTAGCCCAGTCATGCCATTTGCGTGCGAATCTTGAACCACAGATACGCAGATCCAATGCAAAAAAATGTATAAATTTTGTCAGTATAAATATATTACCTTCCGCTTCCGGTTGACGCCGGTAGAGGCAACGATGTCGTGGAACCTCGTTTGTTGACGCTGCTGTTACTTGAAGTTGTGGAAATGTTGGATGAAGACTTTGACGCGGATTTGCCGGAGTGATGCTTAGACTTGATGCACTCCAGTACTAATTGATCCTTACATCCCTGACTTTGATGAACCGACGCTCCACAATCTTTACAAAAATTAAAATATAGTTTTATAAAAGTTAATTATAACATTTATGGCAATTGCGCGAAAGTGATTTAATTTAATACAACAATTCTCTTACTGTCGCAATGAAGGAGCGGTTTATTCGTCGAATGTTTCATACAAACATCACATAATAAGCTTCCCTGAGTTCCCACCACCATCGTTACCCACAGATGCTGTTGACTAGTCTTCTTTCCGCTTTTATCCTGAATTAAGATTTTACCACGGTTTATTGGAAACGTCTTTATCGGATCTATCAAGTAATTACATTTTAAATTATTGACTTACTTTCTTTTTGCGGAAGAAAATAGAACCGCGCTTTCTTCTAGTTTTTTCGGAATGATGATCATCATATGCAGTGCCACTGAAAAATTAGCACATATACCAACATTGTTTGATTTTAAATCTTGAATAAATATTAAAATTGCATTTTGTGGATGTTTAGCAGTGCAATTATGAAAGCGTTTCAATCTAATCATAGCTTATTGCGAGAGATAAAAGTATGCGTGTAATCTCTATATGTAAAACGTGTGCCGAGCTACGTGTTTTAAAATGTGTTGCATGCACAACCACGTGACTTAGTGACGTAATAATTTTCGTTGTGATATATATTCAAAAATTTTTGTTCGATTGAATTTTGTTCGAAGTCTTAAGTGACATTAAACTGCCTACATAAAATTTTAATTAATATCTAAAGAGAAATGTGTATTATTTTAAATAAATATATTTGAGTCTATCTGGTACATTTGGTTTTGCAGTTGTAATGTAACTACAGACTATTTGTAGCTACGAAATCGATCGATTGGCAAACCGGTACAAACCATTCCCATCAGAGACATTAAAAGGCTTTTACAGTTATAAATAATTCAATTAAATATGAAGGACTTGAGGCATCGGGGTACTCACTCGGTCAAAAGCTCGTCAAGGGATATCGGGACACTCGGAGTGCCCTCCCGGTCTTCGTGGAATTCGTGGCTGTGTGGTGTATGAAGATCTTCGGTTTCTGTCTCACTCCCACTACCCTTTTCGTTTCTTTCATGACGGCTGTTTCATGCAGGATTGTAGCAAATTTTCAAGTACAAACACAAACTAAGCAACTATCGTGTATAATGAATATAATTGTTTAGATATTTTCAAATGCAGAGTTGGGTAGTTAAAAAGTTAAAAACTTGATTAAAATGTTAAAAAGAAGTTAAAAAGTAAATAACCTGTTACTTAACTTAGTTATTTTCAAACAAATTAACTTTAACTAATTTTGAACATAACATTTTTATTTATTAACTTTTTCTAAATTAAATTTATCGTCTCTCTAAAAGAATATATTCTATTCTATTATATTTTATAAAATCTTGAACATTGGACAATCGGTTTTTGTGTCTATTATGATTGTCGTTACGATTATATGACTTCGAACAGAAAGAAATAAAAATTTTACTAGCGACTGTAATATTTTAAGACTCCTGACTCCTCAGCCGAGAACTCCGCATTGACGGTAGCGACATACTATCGCGGGAAAAATTAGAACTAATAAACGTGAAACGTGACAGGTTGATGATGAAATTTTGTCTTACATGTCACTTTGTTATTATGTTTCATTGAAAAAATGTGACTTGTCTCGTATTTACCAAATTCATAAAAATGGGCCGCAAGTACAGTTTCTTTGAATTTTATACATAAAAACATAATTTTCACTCCTTTCAACAGCTGTCCTTATGTTTTCCTATCTGAATAGTCTTTACTTTATGTGCTTCTTACGACTATTTACTGATTGTTAGGTGGAAAAAGGATAGCCAAGCCCATTTTTACAAGTGTTGTAAAACGATCTCATTATTCTGTTTTATTCAAATTCTGTTTATAAATACCACGGATAAAATTTTTACGTATTATTTCTCGCTTATGACGTCACGACTTCAATCAGGAGCCTTAAAAAATAAATTAAGCAACAAAAATTATGAAATGTAACATTTCTTTTCAAATTCAATAATTATTTGTAACTCATGTATTCTACATTATATGTAATTAAATTTATTTTTAATTATAAATAATATAAAAAAATTATTATAAATAATTATAAAAGAATATATTTTCTTTTATAAAAACTAAACTTCTTTATTATTTCATATAAACTTATTTTATAAATAAAATATTAAATTTACAACGTGTAACATATTGTAATTATTTTTATTTTTAATTGTTCAATTATAAAAATTTAGTTTGAGTTAATTTAATTTTAACTTAATTTTTAATGTAACTAAGTTAATTTTATAGGCCATTAACTTTAACGTAATTTATTTAAGAAAAAAACCAACTTACCAACCCTGCTCAGATGATCTAATGCAAAAATGCACATCGATAATATTTGAAATAATAAACTGCTCGCGTTTAGAAAAATAGTTACGTGATTGGCAGAACTGATCGATGAAATAAGTATAAACTGAACTTTTCAATCAATAGCAGATATATATATTGTTATTATCAACTATTTTGGTTCCGTATAAGATAAAAGATGCAAGATATTAATTATATTCGTCATCAATAACTAATAATGTAAGTCGTGATAACACTGGACAAAATATGTATCAAACTATATTGAATTGCTATCATAAGATTAATCAATTTGATGATTTTTTTTGTACTTTTTGTAACTTGTAATACAATGATACGCGAGCAGTCATAATAAGCTAAAAAGATCTATATAATGCAGAATGTTTCAGGCATTTATGAATGTAGACATCTCCGAGATTTATTCTACTAGTTATAAGTGTTTCATGCATGAGAGTATGTCTGCATTTTCAAAATGAGTTTCTACTTGTGCGGAAAATTGAAAAATCGACAAGATATAAATATATACGCGTGAAAGTGCACACGCATGGGTGCCTGCGCACACATGAATATACACGGCATAAAATGTCTATGCATAGCTTTTTGTGTACTGATTTATAACAAGATCGCAAGCTAGAGACCACAATTGAAAAGTATAAAAGTATAAATGTTTTGTATAAAAAAAACATTAGAAAATAATGTATAAGAATGTTTCTTCATTATTATTGATCTAGCTATGCGATCTTTATCTATGGACTTGGTAATGGACTTACGCTGCAAGTGAAGGTGTCGTTCGGGTTCCGGTTTCAGTTAAATGCGCGTGAACCTGCGGTGTAACGATCGAGGGCGTTGATATAGATTTCTGAAGAGGTAAACGCGAACCAGTCAGTCCTGGCATTAAACTGCTACTTTCTGCTAATCTCTGACTACTCCTCTTTGTGACTATCTTCTGATATTCGTTCTGTTAAAGAAAAATTGGCTATGTAGTACTCCGGTCCCCGTGGAAAAAGAAATTATCGAAGAATCTCAGAAATTACCTGTACAAGATCAGCTTCGTTCAGTGAGTGCGTGCTCGTTTGCGACCTGCATGCTCGATTGCTTACGCCTACAGGTCCGGTACATGATTTTCCATCTAATTCTATCTCGTTTTCGCTGTCTAGGCTACTTAAACTAATGCTGCGTTGTCGCTGAAACGAGTAAACGAGTACGTCGTGATTGCGCGTTGAGTGATATTTAGTGATGGCTTCGGCAGAGAAGTGCAATGCGTATGACAATAAAGCAACCATGCCACCACCGTGAAGCGAATAAGAGCGATTTTGACCGGGCATTTGAGACCGATATATTTTCGATGAGTTCAGATTCCGATGCTACACAGACACAAGAGATAATTTCTATATTTACATTCTTAATAGTACAGAGGTAATAAAAATATTCATGCGTAGCATCAAAATCCGTGGCATCGAAACATGAACTCACCGAGATTGAATCGGATCCGTGCCCTGGTTTCAACAAGTAACGGGCAATATTAACCATATTTTGGGCCTGTAGATGTTGTCCAGAGTATCGGCGGCGGCCGCGTCGGGTCTCCTCCAGATCCTCCAGATCTCCGGTCCAGCTGCGTCTCCGATCTATACCTTGCGCTTCTTGCGAGTGGACATGACTACCCGTTGACGGAAAATGCGTTGGAGAACTATTCGTGGAGCAATTGCCGAGGAGAAGGTCCGGATCAGAACCGGTATCATGGTGATGATGATGATGATGGTGATGATTGCCGGAACGAGACACGAGCTCGGCCGAAGCCAGCGGACACAGGGATGGGCAGGAGGAGGTCAATCTTTGCGGAGCGTCGTTGGAAGTGCGAATACTGTATCCCAAAGTGCCTAATGTCAAGTCTCGCATACGCTGGATGCAGTCATGTATCTGATGCAGTTGTTGTAAATTCTCCTCTGCAAGAAAGCAATAGCTCATGTTTAGTTCAGGGTTCATGTTTACTCAAACTTTGTAAAAGAATTCCTCGTGTATTTCCGGATTTTTCAGGAATTTTATTCCAAATTCCTGATAAGATTGGAAAAATTTTTTTATGCAGCTTTGAAATAAATTTTTTTTATTATACCTTTTAATGTTCTTTAATCATATGGTCACAAAGAAAAGCTACTTGAGTTTCGAATTTGGAAAAAAGAGTACTGAAAAAAAATAATATAAACTAATATAACATGTAACGATCTCTCCACGGATTTTATTTGTCGGAAGTACAGAATTCGAAAGATGATTAACATAATGTTAATTTAGAACAATGTATTATCCTCTATTGTCACTAATTTTTTAAATAAAAATTTATAAGTTTAGAGAGACTGTACATGAATGTATATTTATTGCTAAAGAATTTTACATTACTAAGAAAAAAAAATAACCGAAGAAACAGAAACTGTCAGAAAAAGAGATAGCATTTAAAAGTAAAGTTTCTCAAAAAATTCACTGATCAATAAAATTCATGATTTTCAAAGAAAAAATTAATTCCCTAAAAATTCCAAATTACCAGTTTTTCTGGTAGTATCTGTTAATATTAAATCACTCTATTAGAATTAAATTTTAAAAAATGGGACGTTTATTAATTCTTTAATCATTTAAATTTAGAGTTGGATAATAACTATTTAAAAAATTATAAGTTAAATGTGATAAAATTAAAAAGTTAATAATTTTTAACTGAATTTTGTTAGTTAATTTTAAATGATTATTTAATATAGGTTAATTTAAATTTAATTTTTAACTTTAACTAGTTATTTTTGGCATAAACTTTAATTTATTAATTTTTTCTTAAGTTAAAAATTTATCTATGTAAAGGCAAAAAATTATTAAAGAAAAAATACATTTTTACATGGAAAACAATGTTTCTTTGTTATTTTATAAAGTAGTGGAAAGACGGGATTCGTGAGATACATGTAGAATAGTGAGATATCATGATATCTCGTATAATTCGAATTAAATTTTAAGAGCAACCACTCAAGTTACTTCTTTACACGGTCTATTTAGACATTGTAAATTATCATTAGAGTTTACTGCGTTTTTATAAAAGCTGAATTTCAGTTTTGCAGGTAGCAGCGATTTTTACAGGTGTATAATCTTTACGTAATTTTGAGAAGTATGCACCCAGAGAAAAGTTTCTTCGAGAAAAAAAAACATTTGTTTGAATTAAAGAAATTTTGTGCATTGCTATATGGTTAAAGAAAAGTTTTTTTAATTTAAAGAAATTTTTTAGTTGTTTCTTTTATTAGAATTAAAGAAATAGTTTGATTGTACAACGCAAATCTTTTTCTAAATGAAAAAAATATATTTTTTAAACTAGAGGAACTAAATTATTTCTTACATTTCTGTTAATACTCTCTATCTCCTTTTTTGAATTAAAATTATTTGTTTAAATTAAACAAATAATTTATTTAAAAAAAGACTAATAATATCATTTCTTTAAATCAAATAAATTTTTATTTTCCTCAAAGATATTTTTACTTTAACTTAAACTAACAATAAGTTAAAGAAACGCTTTCATCATTTTAAACATAACATTTTTCTGAGTGTGTTAGAAATTAATTTTCTTAACTTTAATTAAGTTTGAAGGCCTTGATAATGGCTTTCAAATAAAATAAATAAATTTAATGTATGCCGTAATGTATGTATGAATTCGGTATGTAAAGTTATATCACATAGTGAGAGAAGTCGTGAAATGATCGTGAGCTATTTGCATTACGAGTGTAAGACCGCTTTTGTGACTTTACATTCTCATAATAGACGTTGCATAATGCTTACAAGCAGCAAAAAACTTATTTAAAAAAAATTATTTTTTTTAAATAAAATATATTTTACAAAATGTTCATAAAACTTTATTTTATGACATTTATTAGTAAGATCTATAAAGGATCATAATTTGTGATTTTTTATAATTAAAAGTTTTTCATGACATTAGTTGTTGGTATTCCACGACTTCCCTGCTATCTCACAAACGTGTCCTCTTTTCCTCTTTTCAATAAATTATAAATTACGTTCGTTTTATATACCCGATAAACTTCTACTTGTAGGGTGATTGGTAGAACTCTACAGCTAACAAACTAATGTTGATAATCCAGATAGTAAGCTGACGTTATTTGCCGTCATTTTAACGTCAAAATAACGACAAATAACGCCAGCTTGCTACCTGGGAAAAATTATGTCGCATTAATATTAACTGAATTATAAAAAAAAGAAAGACAAAATATATTTCCACCACTCCTTTCCTTTTTCTATTGTAATCATAAACCCTTAAGAAGGAAATAAAATCATTATTATATTATTATTTTATATAAACTTAATTTACAAATAAAATATTAAATTTGATGATTTAAATTATAATTGTTTTGTTTTAGTAATCTAACTTTAAAAAATTTTGAATTTCTAGTTTAATATGAATAATGTTCTTCGTAATTAACTTTTAATTCAACTTAGTTAATTTAATCTTAACGTAACTTTTAATTAAATTAGTTTCTTGTTCATGTAACTTTTAACGTAAATTAATTTCATAAACCATCAATTTAACTTAATTTAATTAACAAAAATATATTAATTTATCCAACCCTGATAAAATCTTATTTTTAAAACTTATATGTATAATACATCTTAGCGTTCTTTTTAATTTTATGAATTAACATATTATATTTATTCTTTTGTATTTATTCTTGTAAAAATTTAAATATTGTAAAATCACTGTGCATTTAAAAAAATAAATCAAGAATTGCATAGATCGGTATCTTTGATTTCGATTGTATGAAACGAAAGAGAACTAGTCGTTACCTAGGACCGGATAATTCTTGGCCACACCGGGCGAATGCGGCGTAACGCTAATGGTGGGCACTAAAGGATTAGGCTGGGCTTGTATATTAGTGCCAAGTGCGAGTAGTGGGTGTTGCTGCTGCTGTTGCTGCTGCTGCTGGTGCTGCTGTTCGTCGCCGCTTTCGGACATGATGATCGGCGCTTTGTCGGTATTGTCTTTGGTGTTGTAGCCGGTCTCCGTGATTATGCCGCCGTGTAAACTCAGGCCGCGTAGATCCCCATTAATGATAGGCACGCGATCGCAGTGCGATGAGCCAAGGTAATCAGTTATTACATCTTCCTCGCTGTCCTCACCGCTGTTCGGACACTCGTCTGCAAGCATATGATCATCGCGTCTATGTCACAATTGTCGAAAAATTCCCTGGCAGTAAAAAATTCTATAAAATTTTACACAAATTAAAAGTACTACAAAAATCTACAAAAAAATGCTAGAATTAGGATACTTTTGTTAATAATTAAACATTTCTATGAAAAGTATAAAAAAGTATAAATATTTCTACAACAAAAAAAAAAAATAATTTCTACAAAATTTAAAAATTTAGAAAAATGTTCCAATTCTACTATATTTAGAAATGTATCGAATGTTGTACACTCAGAGAAAAAATTATAGTGGTGGCAACTATATAGGTGACAACTATACAAGTTTTATAAATAGAATTATGATATATAGTTAAATGAACTGTTATAGTTATTGCAACCAAGTTAATATAATTATTCTTTCTATATAGTTGCTACAACTATATTTTATTAATTCTTTTAACCATTAACTTAGTTGTAATAACTATAATATAGTTCATTTAACTATACTTCATAATTATATTTATAAAACCTGTATAGTTGTCACCGATATAGTTGCCATCATAATTTTTTCTCTGAGTGTAGTTCGTTGTAGTTTGACGTAGTTTCACTAAGAAATTCATAGAAATCGCAGAAACAACGCACTAAAAAAATTTAAAATTTAAAAATGTTCCAATTCTAGCATTTAAAAATTTTTTTTAAATTTTTGTAACATTTCTTTTTGTATAGAATCTTGTAGAATTTTTTTCGTCAAAGTAAGCTACTTAGAAATGTGTCGAGTGTTGTAGTTCGTTTTAGTTTGACGTAGTTTTACCGAGAAATTTGTTGAAATCGCAAAAAACACGTACTGCAAAATTTAAAAATTTAGAAAAGCATTCCAATTCTAGCATTTTTTAATTCTTCTGGCATTTCTTAAAGTGTAGAATTTTTTTGTCAGGGTAAGCTAGTTAGAAATGTATAGACTGATGTAGTTCGTTATAATTTGACGTAGTTTCACCGAGAAATTTATAGAAATCGCAAAAAAAAACACGCACTATAAAATTTAAAAAAGTATTCCAATTCTAGCATTTTTAAATTTTTGTGGCATTTCTTAAATTTGTGTAGAATCTTTTCCGCCGAGGTTGGGAACCGGCGTTGTCGTCATCGCTTCATTACTACGTTGATTCAATGCCATGTTACAAGAAGAGCCCAAGATACACTCCTGTTCTATTTCAATCACAACCAACATGTATGTGTGACGAAACGAAAGGCAGAAAGAGTGCTATGTTTTTCGACGTTCGATAGTGAAAGCGCAGCGACGGGGGGGAAGAGAGAGAGAGAGAGAGAGAGAGAGAGAGAGAGAGAGAGAGAGAGAGAGAGAGAGGTGTAAAAAGAGTGCAAAGTGTGTTTCACTGGCGGTATCCTCGCGCGGCGATACGGAGCACAGCACACAGAGAGCCGGAGCTGCCGGAGGGAGTTGGAGAAGCACGATACCGGAAAACCGATACCGAAACGTCCTCCTCGCGTTGCCTTTCTATTGACTCGCGGGACTGGGAACAAACGAGCGACAATCGCGCCGGCCCCCGCGACGGCCGCCTCATCTCGGACTCTGCTCCGCTCCGCTCCGCTCTCCGGAGTGCTGCCGTATAAAGGCATATTCAATAGAAATCAGGTCAGATTGTGCGTTCCGTCGATGACAATTCGCATCCCGCGTTTTTCGCTCAAGTACGCGAACGGGATAACGTGGCCGGCGCGGCGCCCGGGAGGATCCGGGCCCTACGACGTGCCCGTCGCGTCGGGACGAGCTCTCCGACTGATAACATCGTCGTCAAGTACGTTAAGGTCAAACCGGATTCCGAATCCGACGTCGCGAACGCGAGTTGAATTTTAAGGATCTCACGATCTCATGGATGAGCGACGCGTGGAAATGAAAGTCGAAGGAAGCGGACGAAGAGGATGACGAGGAGAGGTCTTCTTTCGTCTCTCATCGTCCTCCAGGTCGAACTGTACGCGCGATCGCGGCTCGAACAATCCGGCATTATCTCGCTCGTGAGAAAGTAAACCGGGGAATCGTAATTCCATATGTAACGTCGCGCTGCGGTAAGGCACTAAGGCTATTAACTGATGGTTCGACTCGTGCCCGCGCTACCGGGGATCCTCGGTCCCGAGCAGCGCGAGCAGGATCCACGCCGTAATTTCCGCGAGACGTTAATGATCCGCCGACGTCTTTTACGCGCGACCGATACGTCAGAGGATTTCTCACGGATCGCTGGTCTCTAATCACGAGATCACGCAGCCCGCGTGTACGATTGCCGAGTGTCTTTTCCCAGAAGAGGAGTCTTCCAGGAGCGATCTTCTCTCCAGGAGCAACGACAATTCGTGCCACGATGTAATTTCACCGTCGCCCTGACGAATTTATCATCGTTCTTGGCGAGTGAGATGGACGAGAGCGCGAGGAGCGTACCGTGGCCGAGGAGCACTTTTCCGGGTAGAAAGGGGCTGACAGACTGTTGCTTTTCTCCCCCTGTGTAGCTCCCGGAGCGCGAATTGATCCGCTGGTCCGCGCGCGCCACCCCGTTGCCTCCGTACACCCCCGCGACCCTGTAACCCGCCGCCGCCGCCGTTCAACCTTCAACTCGTTCTGCCTCCTCCACCACCGCTACTGCTACCACCACCACTATCACCACCGTCATCACCGTCACCACCGTCACCACCGTCGCCGCCGGCATCAGCAGCGTGTATATTTGTTAGAATTGTATCTTTCCACCCTGAGAATGTCGCGAAGTGGTCCGATATGAATCTTAACCGCCAGTTGCCTCCGGATATCTCCCACACGACTTTTCACGCGTTCCCGCAGATAATCTACAGTTCTCGGAAATTTTACCGGGTGGTGTCCTCTCTTTCCGGAACTCTCTGTTGAGTATTTAAGAAACGGAATATCTGTATGAATAACGACACTGGTGATCTCATCAGTATTGATTAACTTATTTTCAAAGCAGAATTTACTAAATGTTTTTTGGCTGATGAAGGCTTAGTATAGTCAAAATGTTTTAGATATGAAAATCTATTTTTAGAGTTAAAGATCTTTATGTTACCATCTATAATTCTTGGCTCGTAAAATTGACCTGTCCTTTAATTGACGGTCCTTTTACCGTGTATTTATCAACAATTCGAGCGTTTCTTGTTTTAACACTGTGATTAACTTTGATTTAAATTGGCTTCTCACTTTCTAGGATTGAAGTTAGATATGAAGAACTAATTAATTAAAAAAGATATTATGATCAATTGATATTAAGCTGCGAATAACGATTAAGACAGAGTTTCCGTATAGGTATAAAATTAGAGATTGATGTTTTGCTTTCTACTTGTGATGTGATACTGAATCCGCTAGAATTCACCAAACTTTGATTACTTACAAGTAAAATCTCGTAAAAATTGATGCCTCAATAGCAAAACAGCTTTTTATGAAAGCTTCTTATGTCATCTCTTTGAAGTAACATGTACAAACACCCGTGAAAAATAAAAGTTATTAGCAGGATTTATTTAAATTGTATGAAAAAATTTCCTGAGACTTTTCGGATTTTCCTAAAATTTTATTCAAAATTCCAGGAAAAATTAGAGAATCTATTAATCACTGAGAGAAGAGAATGGTTGCAATTACCATAATTTAACTATAATTTATAGTGATTTT
>QKQZ01043102.1:0-16417 GCA_003595255.1 Solenopsis fugax | reverse complement strand
GGTACTCGATGTCCCGTCAAAGCCGACGCGTTTCGATTCCTTCAGATCTTGCGTCTCTAAAAGACGGATAGACAGATAAGTAGATGGAGCGATTCAGGGCTGCGCTTCACCGAAGAAAAAAAAGCGAAGCTCTTGACAACCACCCGAGACGCACAAAAGGCGCCCGGGCGATGCACCGGAGCAACGCTTCGACTTCTGACGTCACGACGGATCCATGCTGCACCGCGAGCGCATGTACCGGGTGTCCCGAATTCGACTGCAGTCGGCGACGACGCGAGAGCGGTATTTCGTTGATTCGCGCCTCTCATTCATTAAATATTTTAAATGTATGAGTAAAGACGCGTTTCGTAAAGCTATTCCAAAAATTTTGATCCGTTGCAGTCATGTAACTTCTTTGACAAGAACTTTGGAGACTGTTACTAAGGACGTGATATAACGGGTCTTCCGTTTCGGTGTGCGTTCCCTTACTCTTAGGTCCTGCGCACAATAGAAGAATATTAGATCTAAGTGAATAGGAATTCGAAAATTTTAGATTCAATTTCTTCAATGAACATTAAACGTAACACACAATGGATATAAATAAAATGTAAGGTATAAATGTGTCAAACAAGGCATTACAGATAAATAATAAGTTATTGAAGAAACTGTTCTAAGGAATAGGAACTGATTCTAATTCCTATTTCTAATATCTAATATTCTTCCATTGTGCATAGGGTCTTATTCTATATTTTTTGAATGATAAAACGTATTTTTTGTTAAGCTTGCAATGAGAGAAAATGTATCTGAAATTTAAAAGTAAAAGTACATTCCCATGTAAAAACCAATATTTCTTTCATATAAACTTAATTCATAAATAAAATATTGAAATTATATTTGATGATTATTTTGAATAATTTAACTTAAAAAAAATTATGAATTTCTAATATAAATAATGTTTTTCAAAATTAACTTTTAACATAAATTGATTTTTATGATTATAAAATTTAGTCAAGTCATTAACTTTAACTTAATTTAGTTAAACTATATTAACTTACCCAATCCTGATCAAAATACAGTAAAATGTATCTTATGGTTGGAAGAAATTTGATATTTCTATTTCTGTAAACAAGATAAATTATTGATAAATAATATAATGTACAAATATGATAGTTTTAATTGCTTCATTCAGAGAAAATTTATATTAAAATGTATGTAGATATATTCAATGATTTTAAGTTATAAAATTATTTTAATTTTTCTAATAATTTTAGAAATTTTTATTTTGTTGCAGTTTTATCATACATTTTTTTCCTAATAAAAGTCCTTTAACAATCCTACCAAATTTATTTTGTTCTCTCTCTCGCCAGATATAATTTCATAAATATACATAATGCAGAGTTTATATTTACATATTTACAAAATATGTAATTTATATATCATGAACTATATGATATAATTAGATCTTTTCACACAGAGTTGCTGTATGGAGAATTTTCTTCTAAATTTTGGTTTTGTCATTATTACAGGGGAATTTTTTGGAAGGATGAACAGTTTAGGGGAATTTTTAAAGGAGGAAAATATAAAGATCTATATATATTTTTTTATCCTCCCAAAAAATCCCACGTGATAAAAACAAAATCTAAATTTGGGGAAAAATTCCCCAACTGGCAGTTCTAGCTGTTTTCCAACTGGAACACACTGACGTTATACTGGATGCTTTCCATTTAATGGCACAAGCCGATATACAAACGTAATTCTATCTTTTATTAATATTCAATGAGTAACAAAGATAGAAGGATGCTTTTGTGCCACTAAATGGAAAGCACCCACTATGTAAGATTTTTGTTGAAACGCAATTTGAATTCTAGACTTGATTTCTAATACATTAATGACTGCATAATAAAATTTTCCTCTATGCAACTTAGATTATATTCATATTATAAGCATAATTATCTCGAAAATGTTTTGGAAGTTTGATGACACTGATGTATTTTACACGCTCCTACTTAGCTTTTTACAAAGTATCAAGCAATGTAACAGTTGAAACACTTTGTGTTGGATATAGTGTTGTACTTGTGTCATCTGTGTATCTTGTTAGAAAACAGTCTTTGGTTCGCGTTGCTTGCATTTTTTGCATTCAACATCTTCGCTCTTTGCAACGCTTGAATATATATTTATCACGTTTCAAGTGAAAAAAATTTTTGAAAACTTCAAGCAATGCGAACAAACCTATTATTAAATTACATGCATATCATATAGTTAACAAAAAATCCAAACATTATCGTAGCTTTTTTGGGACCGCTCTCCGTTTGTTGCTGTTAAAGGTAACATCCTATTAGCGCCTGACCTGGATGTGGATGTTCCAGATGAAGGTTCGAATCCAGAACCAGATCCTGACTACACGGAATACATGACGGGCAAGTCCAATGCCAAGTTCAATTCGAACAGCTCGGTGTCAGACGGTATGCCCGGTTTGGATCTTTCTGATCCGAAACAACTCGCCGAATTCGCGCGGCCGGGTCACAAGTTGAAGGTGCGCAAACCCCCGGTGATGGATGGTGTCGAGCGAACGATCGCGTGCCCTCATAAAGGATGCACGAAGATGTTCCGGGACAACAGTGCGATGCGCAAGCACTTGCATACGCACGGGCCGCGAGTGCACGTATGTGCGGAATGCGGCAAGGCTTTCGTCGAAAGTTCCAAGCTTAAACGGCACCAACTGGTACACACGGGCGAGAAACCGTTTCAGTGTACGTTCGAGGGATGTGGCAAGAGGTTTAGTCTCGACTTCAATCTTCGTACTCACGTGAGAATCCACACCGGCGACCGGCCGTACGTGTGTCCGTTTGATGGATGCAGTAAAAAGTTCGCACAATCGACGAACCTTAAATCGCATATATTAACTCACGCGAAGGCCAAGTAAGTTTCGCTTCTTTGTTACGTAAAATTTGAAATAAAAACAAAAGTGTGAAAATCCTTTAAGAGCTATTCGCAATCAAGAATAAATAATAATTATCCCGAATAGTGCTGATTCCTATTAGTTTTTAGAATATTAAAGAGATAAATTACTTAAATGCTAGGTTATACAATTTAAAAGATCAACGTGTCAAAATATAAAGTAGAAAAAAGGGAACTAGTTATTTAACAAGCTTTCTTTTTGTATAATTTCAGATCCCGGAACGCGATTGGGAGACAAGTACAACAAATTCAACTTCAACAGCCTCAATTTGTCCAGGTTGAAGTTGCAGATGTGGACAATCAACAGTTTATTGTCTACGCCGATTAGCCCCCCTAAAAACACTGATCTCGTATATCTCCCGCTGAACACTACTACTGTCTACTGCTAAAGTGTCGTACAGCGGTACTTTACTACTAAAGTATCGTAACCATTAATTATTAATCTAAATAATGTAAATATTTTTACGGCGCGTACAAGTTTTGTCATTACACATGACACGGACAGTCAACTAGCCTGTCTTAAGAGAATTAATGGAAAAATTAATACCTCTGTGCTTACAAGAAGTAGGCAAGAACTAGAAAATCAGTTTTTAATTTTAAAAAATTCTGTGAAATATTTGAAGGATGCTTAATTAAGCAAATCATAAGGAATTCATGGCTCTTTGTTTTTTCTAATAAAAAATTAAAAATGTTATTCAAAGTTAGGTTTCATATTACAACGCAGCTGCTTAGCACAGCCACGAGAGCTAATTTACAATAGTTATAAAATATCTTTATGTAGTATGCAACCTGATTTTAAATAACTTTATTAATTTAAACAAATTTTCTTTTTTAACAAGGGGCTATGCACTTATAATGTTTTGCTTAATGAATAAGCATCCTTCAAGCTGTTTGTAGATTTTTTTAATTGAAACTTTTTTAAATGAAAACTGTTTTTCTAGTTCTTGCTTATTCCTTATTAATATGAATTAATTAAAGAATGTGTCTGGAGCACTATATTATCGTAAAAACACGAGAGGGCAAATAAAATTAAGCAAGATTTAAAGGAAAAAAGAAAAAAAAAAAGATTATGTACCTTCTAAGATAACACGAGCAACTGTGTTGCGTACTGCTCAATTTCTTGTTCTATCAAGAGAAATCGAGTACGCTCGCATATATACACACACACATATATATACATATACACGAACACGTACACACGAGACTGTATATATATAAATATATATAAGTACAATTAAAATATTGTATACAGTATATTTTGGAGAAATTCAGATGGGAATAAACCACGAAGATGCATCTTTTTCCGTCGGACTCAATTATACCATCTTGGTAACATACGAATTTTACACTGTATAATGCTGAGACTTGTTAATAGTTGATGAGGAGAAAGGAAAGGTTAAGCGTGCATAACGTATATTACGAAATCCGTAAATATCACGCGATCTTTATCGTATATTTCGCGATATTGTTTTTTTTTTTCCTTTGTTTGGGGACATAATTTGAAAGATACTAAACAAAATGTTTGACAGATGTGGAAAGAAAAACGTATTTAAAAAAAGTGTACAAAAGTATATCTAAATGATGATACTACATCCCGATGTGATATTTGCGAAAAAAGAAAAAAAAACTTGACGTTTGCGCGCGCGCATCGAATGACTTGGAACGACACTCGGTGATACGAAATTTCGAGTAAGAAGCAATATAAATATGGATAGATTTAATATCGAATTAGAATAAAATGATTACTGCGTGCATCTCCCATTACGTCACTGATCATAATTATATTTGCATATCATAATTTTATACGCGCGATGTTAACTGACATACTTACGACATAAGTACACATGTGCACTAGCCTGCATTGAATTAAGCGAATTTTGAAATTTGTTTAAATCCTGTAAAGTATATATATATATTCTTTCATAAAAAAAGATGTTACTTTGCAGCTGTACATATAATTCTTGTGGATGTACCCATCTGCTGATAGTATTTTCTTGTACATACGAGAAATGCCTGGCCATTTGCAAAACGCGTGTTTTATAAATATTCGTGCGATTCACGCAACCACCAAATAGATTATAAATGAGTATTAGTTGATATACTAAAAAAAAATATTAATAAATTAACAATTTTTAATTATAAATATATATATATATAAATAATTTTTATCGTGTGCAAACGATTAATCAGATTATATTAACAAATGAAATAGTTTAAAAATTAATTTATTAATATTATTAATTAATATATCAATCTTATTATTTCATCTTATGATTTGTTTGATGGTCATGATGCACGAATATTTAGAGCATGCTTTTTGAATGTAACTTTGCAAATTCAAATGGCTAGGCATTTCTGTCCCCCATGTACAACCCAAAGTCGTTTTATAAAAGAGAGACAGGATTGGTTTTTTTAATTAATTAGCGTTTGATAATTATTTTTAGATTACAATCTTTTATCAATAAAATTCATTTCTATAATTTATTTCTTTCGGCAATTGCCATACTTCACATTAGGCTTTTTTGTATGATAGATACAATCTGCAATTACTTTCTAATATATCATATGGTTTATGTTTTATTAATGTAACAATATTCGCAATAAAATGTAAATAAGATAATTGCTTCAAAACACAACTTAAATTGGAAATAAAATTCAGATAACTAATCGACAGAGAGAATACTATCGTTGCTTGCTTTTCGAAAGAAGGTAATGTGAACGTTTATATTAACGTGCTCTTCACAGGAGATAGAGATATCTTCGGAAAGCATATGCGGCTTTTGTGGTATTCATAAATTTACGCACCAGCCCAACTGTGCATCGATTTTCACGGTATGTGTTTAATTAAGTTCGATAATTTATATGAAAATATAACACGAAATAAAAAATATATATTTCTATGCTTACATTTTATTTGTGTCTGTTATTTCTCATTGCGCGAAAGACGTGCTTAGATTATTTATTTCGGGATCGCTAAATTATTAACAAAACTCTTGACATAACATGAGAAGAATATTAAATGATGACTTTTCTATTGATTACACGTATAAATATATATGACATTTTTTTCGTCTGAAGTGCACGCAGAAGGGCACGTCAAGTCCGTCCGTTAAATGATGTCAGATCGTTTGGAATGAATATTCGTACAAACGTAATTTTCTACAATCAATATCTTCCAGATCGGCCGTCCCTACCTTTGTCGTCCCTTTTCCGACGATCTTTGGATCTCGATCGTCTGTCACGCGATCGCGATCGGCGTTTGCGATCTCGACCACGTGAGCGCGAACGCGATCTAGATCGTCCTCCCCTGCCGCTCTTCTTGCGGCTGTATAAGTAGCGGCGCAATTCGCGCGAGATGGGTTTCAGGTGCATAAAGTTACAGAATCCGGAACGCGTGCATTCTCTGAAATGAAGAAAAAAAAAAAAAAAACAAAAAACAAAAATGAAATATCATTGACTTTACACATTACCCCGATAAACACATGTGCAAACATGGTACAGTAATAGCATTATGAATTCCAGAAAATTTTACAATAATTGTACTAAGATAATATTCCATAATGCAGCAGTTTTGATGAAATAATTCTAATATTTGTCAAAAATTAGACAAATCTAATTTGAGGTATATTTTATAATTTTCAAAAACTGTTTAAAATTTTATCATGCGGAATGTGTAATATTTCATGTTGCAATATTTCTGCATTATAATTTAGAAATAATTGTGCATTTTTGTAAACATGTATGCAGAATAATTATATTTATTATGGATTAATTAAATCTTTTATATATAATACAGTTAAAACATTTTTTTCGATTATTGAACAATTTCCAAACTTAATTTTTCAAATATATCACTAACAGTATATCACTAATAACTTGTAAGATGGAGATTCACCATATTATAATTTATTATAAGTTTACCGAAGACTATTTCGAAATTAGTTGCACAAAGTTATTAATATTTCATAAAAATTTTATATTTCTGCATTTATTGTTGTAAATATACCTACATAATTGCAGATTATAATTTTTATTTATATTTTGCGTCAGTAAAGTCATAAGTTAATATTCAGTCTATATCAAAGTATTAGATGACTATGTGAAATAAATAGATTCTACATTGAGTTACCCCATTTCATATTGACGACAGCAGGCTTCCCTGAAATCCGTTACTGGCGAGAGTTCAGCGTACACCGGTCTACCGCCGAACCAGCGGTTGTTTAAATCATTCACAGCTCTCTCTGCATCTTCCTCTCTGCGAAACTTGATGTACACATTGCCTACCAAGTGATCACCGAGATTATCGCACACATTCATCTCCTCGATCTCGCCATATTTGTCCTCGCACTCGACAAACACGTCCTCGAAGAAGTTATCGTAATGCTCTTGCATTTCTTCATCTGATACGTTTGCGACCACTGAAACGAGAGTAAATCATAGTCCCTTTATTTTATCTTTGGACAAGAATTTAACAAAAGATTGCTACAACACTCATTGAATAATCATCTGTGAACAACTATTTTAGAAAAATATTAACACATTAAAATAATAAATTGCAAATTAATTGATTTAGATTTAATTTTCACAGATATGATTAAAGATCTTTTTACTTGAAAATATAATTATATTGTTTTTATTTGTTTATTGACTGATGCAGTGGCTCTATCAGTGGCAATGGTAAAACAAAGGTTATTTTTATAATTACAATAAAAATATAATAATTCTACTAAAATAATAACTGTAAAATTATAATACTTACAATGAGAGCCATCTGCACTTTTGGCAGAATTCTGGGGATTCACGTACAAGTTCTGAAGCAGACATGTCTGGAAAGGAATGTACATAGTTAAATATATTAAATATTTATAGGAATAATGCATAGCACCATTTGAGAATGTAGCATGACTTGTAATTGGCAGATTTATAGATTGATCCCAAATCTCATTCAAAGATTTATGTTTACACATTTTGATTTTATAAAAATTAGGAAGTTAAAGACAGTAAATAAAGAAATATAAAATGAATGATAAGTATTAAAAATATGTATTAAATTTATATTAATATATTTATATTAAATATTCCTGATAGAAGTGACTATCGAGTATTAGAAATAGTACTATTCCTAACAGTTGAATGAAAGTTAATTCTCTGTTGCACAGAAACATTCAACAGAAGGTAGAATATTAATTATGGGTTTGAATTATATAATATTAATCTCAAGATTTAAAAGTTTATATCTTGATTGTATAAGGTTTGCTTGCACCACAATGTAGATTAACTTTAAACTTAAACTTAAACTTGACTAAACTTTCTTTCTAACTCTTAAAACTAGAACGTTTTTTAATTTTTAGAACTAGAAAAAGATAGAAAGTTAAATCAAGTTTATAGTTAATCTGATATTGCTGCAAATGGGCTTGAAAAAGCAAAGACATAATTTTATAAATCACGAGATTGGAAAGTTGAAGATTGTAAATGCAGGAGTATGAGATGAATGATAAATGTCAGAAAAATATATTAAATATATATCAACTACTTATATTAAATGTTTAGAAGATATTCTTAATAATAGTCACTACAGTGGCATTTTTGAAAGTAGTTGAATAAAAGTTAATAGTTTCTCTATTGCACAGACACAATTTAATAGGAGTTAAAAAATTACTTATAGGTTCGAATTATACTGATTATGCAATACATACCTGACTGAATGTAGGTTTGTTATGGATACGCGAGCACCGGTCGCCGTGGCGGCATGCGCCGATTTTGAAGTAGAAGGAGCAATTTACCCTGAAAAGAGAGAAAAGGAAAAAGGTAGGTTAGAGTAAGTCACTTGCGTCTACTCTTCAATTACAATTCAGCGAAACGAGTTTTCCTTACTTGTCCTTTTCAGTACCAAAGATAGATGCTAAATACTCCGCCATGATTCACGTCGCCTCGAATACAAAATTACTTCAATAGTTGTTGTTAATTCGTACGAAATCATCAAAATCTTCCGAGCATCACGCGCCGATTGATGTCAAAATGGCGGCCGGTATTGGCCGGTATTCATGAACAAAGAAGCGGTTGCATTTTCATGAAACACAACTAACCAATCAAAAAATCATTCAGACGCAAAAAAGTAATATGGCTGTCAATTAGAAAATGTCCAAATATTTAAAAAACCATCCAATATTATTTATAGTTTACACCGAGCACTTTTTTGATGCGCGTACTAAGATTGCGTTCAATATACACTGTCAGTACTGAAAATCTATAGTTAACTATACTATAGATACGTATACTATAGATTTTCAATGCTAGCAGTGAATTTCGGAACGTAGCCAGTACTATTCACACAACACATCAGAAAGGACATCACTATAAATGTCGCGCAAAAATAATCCAGATAAATATATAAAAATAATCTAGATAATAATTATTATCTGGATAAATAGATAAAATTGCAAGTGTAATAGAATGCAAGTAAAATACAAAATAAAAGATAATATCGAATGATATTCATCTGCTCTCGTCATATATGCATTGATTAACCGTGTAATTATATATAATTATATATATATTTAAATATATATGGACATATTTATATTTTTATAATATCAAGCAATGACGATTTTCGATATTTTTAATTTTCGTTATTTAAAATCCCGAATTCTCAAAATCGTAATTCTTGGAAGTGTAAAAAATTTTTGGAAATTAGAAAAATTCTTGTGTGTGGTAATAAATGATTATCATATCAATTATATGTGTCGATCGTTGGTATTCTAATTTGTAAGTTATTACAATCAAGATTGGAAACCCAAGTAACACAATTTCGTTTAATTAATAAATGTTTAAAAAACGTTTAGCCGACGTTTTTATAATGTATAAATATATATTTATTAAATCGTCGAAATGTCTTGTTTAAAAATATAAAGTAGTAAAAAAGAAACTAAAGTAGACGTTATAAAAAAAGAAAAAAACAATAAATTTTTAAATGTTTTTAAACGTTTAAAAATATGTCTAAAAACCTTTTTAATAAAAATTAAATGTAAATTTAAATCTCTTTTGTATAGATTTAAAAAAGCTAAAGATTTTAAAATAAAATATTGTTTTATTTAAAATAATTCAAAATTAAATATAAAATTTTACAGAATTTATGCATTTTTAAATGTAATTGTACAAAGAAAGATATTGTTGAAATAAAAAAAAATGTTATATTGAATTCTGAAATAAATTTTCATACATTAGAAGAAGGACGGCAATCGTGGAATATATCTGGGGTAGTGGAATATGGTACATTGCATTTCGTACGCATGTAAGCTTTGAATAGCGTTTAATGAACGGTTAAATGGTCTCCCAAACATTTTCATTGATAAACAGCGATGAAGTTATCTCGGCAATGATCTTGATAGATGTGAGAATAGAACATTCTATTTTTACTATGTGTACATCTGCATCAGATAGGATCGTTGACAAATAAATCATTCTTTTTTTTGTTGCATATGATCTAACACAACCACCATACATTCACCTTCATGTAGCAATTATTAAACTTAAATAGTAAACTAACGTTATTTCTCGTTGCTTTAGACGAGATACAAGTCAGAATTTAGAACTGTATTTGTATAAAATTCGATATATCGTATAAAATTCAAAAATATTCGACGAATCAAGATATACGTATAATATAAAATATATAAAATCAAAATACAAAATACATAAAATTCGATTTTGAAATCTTTCGTAAATTGTAAATTATTTAAAATAAACTTTATTAATCAGTGATGATTAGAAATAAATGAATTGTTTGCCAGAAAGATGCGATGCCTCATAAGTACAGCACCTATATTTTCATTACATATTGTATTTATTTATTATGTACATTTTTCTAAAAGCGATATAATTTTATAAAATATATATTAAATATATAAATATTATATATATTAATTTATATATAATAAGTTTATATTACAAATATGTAACTTCTAAAATAATTATGTCTTGCTTTTTATATGCATTTCCTACATTCTGTTTACATTTATACTTCATTGACAAGGCCGAATTTGTCCTAGTCATCAAGCTCTCATGTTCCACAGAGTCCCAGCCACCTGTCTAATAATGCGCCTCCCGTATCCGGTGCCGCCTAACCGTTTCCGGTATATCCCGGGGGCTGGATGTTACCCCCTGCGGTGTCCTCACACGCGACCCCCGCGCGAAGGGGGCACGCCAAAAACACTCCACGCTCCAATGCACCGCCTTCCCTAGTTTTTCCTGGGGAAACGACCCTCTCGCGGCGGATGCGTGTCTTCGTCATCCGTACAATCGATTTGTTATTACGACCCGTCATTGTATCAGCGTGAGGGAACAGTGAGAACTTCACCACTCGTGATCGTCGCTATTTTCCAGGAACTGCATTCTGAATAATTGTCCTAGAGACGTAGAATCGTAGGATGATTCAAGACAATAATGCTGATTACTACTTTTATAGAAGCAATACGGATGTGACTTAACAAAAATCTTCCATTTCCACTTCTTCATTTATTTTAATATTTGTAACCATTTCGTCTTGTCTATCGTAAATTTAGAGAGAAAGAGAGAGAACTCAAGTGTAAAAATTTCAATATTTTTATAAAGTTTGAAATTGCGAATCTTAAGTGCATTATTTTTAAATGTGGCTTAAAACAAAAATATAAAATATTCTTTCGTCTCGGATACTTAAGTATTATTTGTAAAATTTGTACATAATATATTTTAACACTGAAAAAAATGTTTAATTTTAAGATATTAAAATGTTTTACTTCTGTCTCCACTTTTTTTTAAATACTTAAAATGTTTAAGTTTTAAACGGTGTTTACATTTAAGAGATTAAAGATTTCAGTTTTAAACGTTTTAGTGTTTTAAATCTAAACTATTTAAAACTAAAACAATTTTAAGTATTTTAAAAAATGGAGACAAAAATGAAACATTTTAATTTTTTAAAAAATTAAATACTTCTTTTTTGAGCAAAGTATTTATTTATAGAAATAAAAGCAGTTATATAATATACATATAATTTTTCTGGTCGATAAGATTAATGATCGAGCGGAAAAGTATCGTTTAAAAGGTATGTCTCGCCGCGGATCCCGACGCAATTCATGAACACAAATCGATTTCACACTCCCGCTGGGTATAAATTAATAGACACTTACGGGTGCGTTTTAATGGGTTGTTCCGTGTACCAGATGTTAGCCGTCGCCTCATCCTGTCAGGATGCACCGTGAAAAATCGCTTTATCCATGGAGTGGCTAATCCGGATCCTCTTACGATTGTTCCGGAAATCTGTGTTCAAAATGTATCTCAGAAATCAATTGAAAATACTGTCACAAAATATGAAAGTGCATTATAAATTATATTATACTAATATAACAATAAAATATAACAATAAAAATTATGTAAAACACGTTCTCTGTAACTTCGCCTTTTATTACTTAAGTCAAATAAGTTTCACGACATTCTTGATTCCAGCAATCACTAAAATATAATTTGGATAACACAAAAAACTTGGAACGTATATTTTGAAAGCATGTTTTATTTCTCCCCTTATAAATGTTTTTAATATGGATTTTGAAAAATTACTTAAAATTAAAATTAAAATTACTAAAAATTACTTAAAATTAAAATTAAAATTACTAAAAATCCATATATATTAAAAATATATTATATATTAAAAATACTATAAACCAGAAAATCCATATTAAAAATACTATAAAACAGAAGCGAACTGTTAATTCTGATTATAATTCAGTTTGGATATGTGATCAAAATCAAAGGAGATGTTGTATTTTGGCGCATTTTATTGAATTGTACGTTTTTTATATTGTAAATCACATTGGCATCTTTCAACGTAGAGATAATATTTATTCGATTGTCGATGCTAAGCGAGATTACGCGAATCGTCTCGTCATCATCAGAATCGCATTTAAGCGCGTACACGTGGCCACGGGCTTTGCCATTTAAATCCGATCCCCTTTAGTCGCCTCTCGATCTCGAGGATCAAAAATTCTGCCGGACAATGGATCCGTCCCGACGCAGTATTTTTATTTCGGATTATACCGGAACAAGCTGCGGCCGCTACATTCGATTGAAGTATACGCGATTAGCAAAGGAAAAAGAGAGAAACGATTCTTGGTTTTTGGTTTTTATAAAAGCCACCTTAGAGGTTTTAAATTCAAAATTTAGAATTGTATTTCATCATTTATAATTTTATGTGTCGTGTGAAAAACAATTAAATTAGAATACTTACATGCATAAAATATGTATTAAAATGCATCAAATATACACATACACCATAAAAAGTTATGAATAGGATTTTATATTGTAATCTCATGCGAATTATAAATAAAATGAGTTTTAAAACAATACGATTTAACGATAACACCTCGTCAAACATTTCTCTGCTATAATTGTTAAAATATATATTAATACCGAACTTTCTCTAGTCAGATTTCTAATTTTATTCTTTCACTTATGTATTTTTAATTAATTATTTTTCAAACTATTTTAAATGATTACTTTACATGAAATTTGAGTTGAATCTTTTTTTATAAAAAAAACTTATATACATGTACATATTACGAATGTAATTACAAAACGCTGGCATATTAAAATATTTCAGTTATTTCAACATGTGTGATACTACACACAAAAAGCGTTAATGTATAAAATGCAATTATTAACGAATGGGGATATTAATTACAACCGTGGGAACTGGAAGCGCCGTTTTCCCGATTCTTTCCGGAGAAGAGCGTTACAGATGGAACTATAATTCATCCGGATCCGACGTACCCTCACCTCGTAATTTCGGGGCTGTTAATTATCGATGTGTAATAGATGAGGCCCAAAATCATCCGGAAATGTAAGGATATTTGTAACAGGGTTTAGTTTATTAGCAGTCGGCATTATCAAAAGGAGAGCGTTCTCTATGCATTTATTCATTACTAAACGTTATAAAATAGTTAAAATACTATTATAAATACTAAACATACAAAATAGAAAAGTTTTAAGCTAATACGATTATTTGTTACAATATAAAAGGTAGAAAGAAATTATTTTATAAATAAATTAAATATTAAGAAAATAAATAATTTTTACTTTTATTAAAAATAATAAATAAGTAATTATTACTGTTGCAAATTAAGAAAATAATTCTAAAATTAGATCGCAATTATACTGCAGAAAAAAAACTACAAATCGATATTTTTGTCATGACAAAAGAATTGATAATTTTCTTTAAAAGAAGAAATATAAATTATAAAAAATCTTGTTGCAGGGCGATGAAGAACATATTTTATTTATAATAATTTTTGCGAAGGGTAATTTTTGTAAATTTCGTAATGTACAATCGCTGGAGCTTTATTTTATTCATAAATAACTTTCCCTTTCTATAGATTTTCTGTTACAATCGACATGAATTCTAAATGGTCCCCTGATGATTTTTATTTCACGACAAGAATTACATTCGATTCAAAACAGGTGACACTCTCTTTTTATTCCCGACACGTGGTACCTTTTATATAAAATTACAGTAAATATTGTCCAGTTAGCGAACGACGTGTGCAGCCGACAAACATACTGCCAGCTAAGCCGGCAGTCCATTATTAAACATTATTATCTGACGCTTAATAACACGTCGGTGAAATCAGATCGTACCTGTTACGGTACGCATAATTACAGGTTCGCTCGACAGGGCCAAATGTCGCCGAAGTGGTTAACCCGGGACGCAACCCTTTGCGGCAACGTTGCAACCGCACGTGCGAGTCACGTGCGAACACTTTCTTTTCTATTAAGACGAGCTTATCCATGATTCGACGATGTGCTCTTCGCTATTTGTAATAGTTTCCGAAAAAGCACTCGAGTGCTAAGGCGAATTAGCAATTAAGAGGGAGGATCAGCCAAAAATTGCGTGAGAAAATAAAAAAATATTTTCTACTATATTGCAATTGTTTCATATATTTATAATGATATATTTATTATATTGTATATATAATTATACACATTGTACTATGTATTGTAAAGATTATATTTTGTAGTTTTTGTACACTAAGAAAAAAGTTGTTAATTGAATTTTTCAACCTGATTAAATTACTTTAATACAAATAATCCTAATATGACCAGGAATTGTAATAACAAATTGAAATATGGCATCACCGGTTGAAAGCAGTTCTTGGTGCTCAATAATTTTTTTAGGTAAACATTATAAACTTGGAGATATTCGACCGTTAATGTAATACATGCAAATTGAAATAAGAACGCCTTCTACGGTTAAGCTGGATTTTAGTGCTTTTTATAAATTTTACTTGCGTGATTTTTATATATCTTTTTTCAAATTCAACCGACTACGCGCCGAATTACTTTTCCGATCATAACGCAGCTATAAGTTGAACATGAACAGGTAATATCACATTTATTAAATTAGAAATAATTTAATAATTAGCGATGCTAACTTGTATCTTGATGTTAGACCCCTTATTCCCCCTAAAAAAACTGTAAAGAATTTATTGCGAAAAATATCACCTCAGCCAGGGTTCGAAGTAATTCGGCGCGTAGTCGGTTGAATTTGAAAAAAGGTATATAAAAATCACACAAGTAAAATTTATAAAAAGCACTAAGATCCAGCTTGACCGTAGAAGGCGTTCTTATTTCAATATGTAAAACCTAAACATTTACAAGGTTCCTCCAAACTGCGCGCCGTAATTTTGCCGGACTTAAAACACAGCTTTAAGAATCCGAATGTTAGATCATGAAATTAAATTGCTAACCAATTTAATTATTTATTTGATGCTTGTACATATCTCTACTACCCCCCCACCCCAATCCCGAAAAACTGTAAAGAAATTATTACGAAAAATATTATCCTGGTCGAGGTAATATTTTTCGCAATAATATCTTTACAGTTTTTCGGGATTGGGAGATAGTAGAGATGCGTACAAGCATCAAATAAATAATTAAATTAATTAGCAATTTAATTTCGAGATATAACATTCGGATTCTTCTTTAAAGCTGTGTTTTAATTCCGACAAAATTGCGGCGCGGAGTTTGGGGGAATCTCATGTAAATGTTTGTAAAATTTACCTTGAAAAAGTTATTGAGCACTGAGAATTGCTTTTGACCGGTAATGCCGTATTCATTATTTCAATGTGTATTTCATTTGTTAAATTTCTTCAGTTCAAATATTTATGTATTTAAGATAAATATATAAATGCGTAAACTAAAGTTCGAGTATTTTGTGTACTTAAGTTAAATATAATACTGTATTAATTATAAGTTAAATATAAATATTTGAACTGAAGAAATTTAATCAAGTTGAAAAATTTAGTCAAGTTAACAATTTTTTTCTCAGTTTATTGTAAAGCCTTAGATGATCTACAATTCGCGTTAGATATAAGGATAAAATTCTATTTATAATAATATTAAAATTAGGTCAAAATTTCACGAGCCAAAATTACAATACAACTTCAAAACAACA